>DF239895.1:18579-88776 GCA_000507305.1 Breviolum minutum Mf 1.05b.01
CGGAGTGTGGCATACTCATCGGCAAACTGCGCCATCACAGGGTCTAGGAGAGCAATGTCACCCAATTCCTTCCTTCGATCAAACCATTGGGCAATCTGAATGATGATTTCCAGATCGCTACTTTCTGGCCAGCTTTCTTTGGACAGGTCACAAGATTCCAGTTTGTCAACCACTAGTTTGACCAGCATCACATCCAAGGGGTCAGCACCACCATCATCATCATCATCATCGGGACCTTTCCTAGAAGCACTCCACTCCAAGGTTGTCATTGTGGAAATGTCGCGGTTACTAGGATCATCACCTCCTTCTTGAGTTTGTTTAGGGGCGCCAGCATCACCATCAAAACCACAATCAGGGGGTGCATGAGAACCACCACCACAAATTTCGGCCTCAGGTTCAGGTGTAGTATGGCCTGCACCATCAGCAGATGCAACCGCAGTGGGGGTTTCTTTATCACCACCATGAGCCATCCCTGTAAGTTGATCACCAGCATGGGCAGTAGCTAGTTCTGGGGCAGTAACATCACCCAACGGAGCCGTAGCAGCACCTGTGAACCATGGGTAAAACAGACAGCAGGCTATCCATTGGATTCACTCAAGCAAACATGCATGAATCTAAGCTACTGTTTGGCAGGTGCCTGGTTTCTGCTTTGACTGCAGCCTGAGTTGAACGTCTTAAGGCCATATTGGACGGGGGAACGTCGAATCAATTTGCTATAAATTTGAGCAACTCTTTTGTAGAATTCCATATATATCCAAGAAACAGAATCTGCAGGTTCAGCAGCAGCTTTTTCCAACTCAACCATCAAGGATTTCTGAACCATTGGTGGTTGTTCATCACCTGCATCATCAGTTTTAGTACGCTTCTTCTCAGGGGATTTCACTGGAGTTGACTTAGCCGATGCAGAAGGACAAAGGGGTTCTTTCCGCAGAAGCTTCGGAGCACCAGCACCCGTGTCAGCCCTTGCAGGGGTTGCCACAGGCTTACGTGCAGCACCTTACATATACGTGAGTGTGAATGCATAAGTGCGTATTGCACAATCATGCAACACAGCCAGCATACATATATTCAATCACATATGTACAGGACAAGATACCAATTTTGCATCCTAGGCGTTGCGATAACTTCTTCAGTTCATCTTCAGCCGAAAAGGAATCCACTGATGACATAGATGTAGATTTTGCCTCGGCACAAATTCACAATCCCAAAGCCCAAAGATATCGGTCATATGTTCAGTTTGATATGTACACATGTGTACATTGCATAACGGCTTCCATGCAGAACTAGGTGCATAGGGGCCAGAGCGGGACTTGGCAGCAGTCGGCACCTCTTTACCCATGACCTGCAGGTCAAAATAGTGAATTTCAAATTAACGCAAATTAACGCAATTTAACGCTGTAGAACTTCCGGAGCACGCACTTTAACGCAATTTAACGCGCCCACTCCCAAAAGATTTTTGGGGGATCCATGCCCAACTCCTGAAATATGACAGCCCGAAATCCCAAATAGATAAAGATCATGCAAACCACGGCATTTGGACCAGTCCGGCCTCACAAAGAAGCCAGGTGCCAGCTGAAGATCACAACAACCCTCTCAAAAAAGAGCTGCAGCACAGGCACCTTCTGGTCTGTATGTGGTTATGGTGGTTTGTAAATATATACATCAATATCAACAAACTTAAACTGATCGCATTATATATGGGCAGGCAAGCAGGCACCATGTAAGCTCAACATGTGGCTTGATTTTCACCATACTGCTGAGATTCAATGCAGTTTGCATGATTTGATTTGCATGTGCGCTGAGGTAAAAAGCACACAGCCATTGTCAAATTAAAGTGACCAATTTCCCTCTTTTGAACTGTTTGTTTCAGTGACTTCAGTGGAAAAAAATTTCACTCTTGAGACTAGAAGGCATGTGGTTACAACATCATGCCATATTGCGGTCAGAGGGTCAAAGTCACTTAGCAATTAATATTTCCAATTTTGTTTTGCCCGTTCAAAAATGTCTTTACTTGGGGCAAGCTGAACAGGGATCAATGGGTCTGGACGCAGGTGGCCTTTTGATATGGCCTCACACACAAAGCTGAGCAACGGCCCCAGAGCAACGTGGGACCAGGTTCCAGGCAGTGGCTCCTAGGTACATCAAAAAAACAGCCGAAGACTATACCATCGATTCAATTCATGCTGCAAAATCACAACATGTTTTCGAATCTAGTGTCTACTGTCATCCAAGAAGCTTTGAAGCCTGATGCAACGATCTTTCTCAAATCAGGAAGGTCGTCAGCTGTAGAGTCCTAAGATCAGATCCAGGGAGACTCAAGTTATATTAAAGCACGAGGGTTTCAATTTGTTAGGCCGAGCATCCATAAGCTCCAAGTGTTGGGTCGCAACATACCGTCCAAATCCAATGGGATAGTTGGCCGAATCCTTCATGTTCTTCCCACCAGACCTGGATTGAAGGCTTGTACCTGCTAATTGGGGGTTTAGAACTGAATCAGGGTTACAGCTTGAGCAGTCAAATTTGCCTATCATGAGTGCCGCATGATGCTAGCAGAAACGATTGAAAGTACTCCGCTCAAATTTGCCTATCATCATTACCTTTATGATGAAAGCAGAAACGATTGAAAGTACCTTTCACATCTAAATATGAGGCGTGTCAATCAGCAAACATGCTCGAATCGATGTGGCGTGCACATCATGGTGATGATCCTCTGCTTTGAGCATCAAGTCATTGGCTGATATATAACTTGAACCCTGACCACCATAATACTTTAGTATACAGATTTCACACTTATAGCTATACCAGTATTGAGAGATGGTTGGTTTGCTTTTGCAAAATATGATGTAAAATGCAACACGGTACATACACACATAAAACTGCCAGTAAATGTTGAAACCTTTAAGACATTATGAAATACAAAAAATCCAAACTCTTCGTATGAATGAAAGTAGAACTCAATACAGCAGCGGCACGGAGCCGCTTCAGTACAGCAGCGGCGCGGAGCCGCTTCAAAGCACACGATGCATTTTTTTCAGCGGGGTGTAAAGTTTTCGAGCCATCCAAAGCTGCTTCAAGCTGCGTTGCTACCAGCCAACTGCTACCATTGACTTCAAAACTTTAGTCAGAAAAACCTAAATCTACTCAACATCTTCGATCTCTGCGTCTTCGTCGAAAGGTTGCTCTTCTTCCTGATCCTCAACCATCTCAGCTGACTTGCCGGGATCCACATCAGCCGCGTGTGTTGCCTCACCTGGGGCTGCCTGTTGCTGAGATGCAACGTCCACTGCCTTTTTCTGCAACTCATCCTCACTGAATGTATGAAAAATCAACAAAAGAAACTGTTTGAAAGATATTGTAAGAGCTCCATCATTTGTCAATGTTTCATGATGATAACCTATCATAATTATCCGGTATTGCCTTTTCACCTGATGACGCTTACATATGAAATAAGATTAGGCAAAGCATCGAGCAGAATGGCAGCTTGAACTTTGTCCATCCCATCATCAATCGCCATACGCACTGCTTCCTCGGTTGGTTTCATGGCTGGTTGTTAAAAGAAAAAACGCAAGTCACACACGAATCTATATAGGTCAAGATTGCCAAAAAAAAATGCCACGTGAATAACAGAAGCGGCTCGAAGCCGCTGATATCAAAACAAAACGACCTTAGCAAGTTCATCATTCAGCTGGAAGTCGGAAATTTCACGATGCTTCTCATCAGATAGGCCCTCTGGTCGTCTGACCTGTGGGCTGTTTTGTGAAAATGAAACCCATGAATATTTGATCTGACTTGACAACTGCTGCCTCAAAAAATCGGTTTTAAAAGCATATTGCAATTTTCAGTTTGTGAGCCCCACCCTGATCCACTCTGGCTTCTTTCCCGTGGTAGCATCCTTCACGCGAACGCTGTAGACATCTGTTTGTTTGCGGTACTCCAAGTAGGCTTTTCGAGCAACTGCTGGCGCCGCTGGTTGTGGTGGATCCTGTTCCTTAGCATCAAGTTCCTGGGTAGTATCTGCTTGCTTGACTGCAGCAGCAGGTCGCTTGAAGGACGGCTTTTTCGCTATTTTCACCTTTGGCTGCGATTTCTCCTTAGCTTTCGGTACCGTTTTTGGCTTATCTGACTTCGCCTTAGCTTTCTCTTTCGCTCCAGTTTTTGGCTTCGGCTCTGGTTTAGCTTTAGCCTTAGCCTTCTTAGGAGGCTTTACTGGAGCAGTACCACCTGAAGGCTGGGGCAACTCATCATCTGACAGTGCATCTACTGCTGGCAAAGTGGAAGGCTCCCCTGCCAACATGGTTTCGTCCATGGGATCTAAAGTCACGATCTCAGCCCTTCTACGATAAAAGTTCTAAGGGCCAGGAAATTCAACGCAAGAAACATGTATTAAAAAGAAATCCAATCTCAGTTCAATATGACAATGATCACTGTTGAAGCGTTTCCCTATAACATCTTCAAATGAGAGTATGCACATTTTTCAGCGGTATCGCCGGAAGTACTTGTGAGAGACACATGAAACTGATTGACAAAATGCCAGCGCCATGGATGGGCGGCAACATGTCACTCGGTATCTGCTGTGATCTGCAAAAAAAGTAGCCTGTGGTGGAAGGGAGCCAATGAGAAGCAAAACAGCGGTAGGAGAGACTGCATTGAAGCCAAAAACATTGAACAACTAAGTGGCAACTCAAGCTCACCTGCCATGTCACAGGACTCTCTTGATTCATTTGATCAAGTGGGCATGTCGGCCACGGAGTGTCAGGTTGCATACAAGCCACATCTTTGGCTTCCGTGGTGTAATAACACATGGAACACTCTGCTCGCACACGACCTCAAAATCAAGACAGAGTATTAATAATCATGCAAATATTTTCCTACAAAAAAATGCCACGCATAAACTGAAACCCAACAAATATTTAGCACAGCAAGAAACTTCAAAGAGGACATTGACAATCTTGTTTCTGGGGATCTTGTCGAAGTTCTCATGACAGCAGCAGCCAAACATGCTGCCACGCAAGTTCATCATGTCGATATCTGCGCTGAGGGCCTTTGGGTTGTACACACTGATTTTGGTTTTGGCTGACAACTGGTACCTCCAATTGTCGGCGCTTCCATCGGCCTAACAGAATGACCACAAGATAAATGTAGTTCACAACAGCATGGTCAACATGATCAAAAAAAATGATTTCATTGCATAGGCGCCTGCATCTTCTGCACCATGTTAAAATCGTGGCACGCAAACTCCATGATGCCAGCTCGGGCAGACTCATCGCAAACCAGCTCAGCAATCGTGGTGATCTTCTTCCCACCACCACCATGTGAAATAACTACCGCATCAGCATCACTGTCCAAAATCCAGGGGAATGCAGGCTTTGTGTTAGAACGAGCAAGTCCTGATGAGAGAAATGAAAGTAGAAGAACAGGAGTTGTTTACAGGTAGTACTTCCATTCCTGAAGTTGTGAGAGGCGCAGTGAAAAGCAGGCCTACCTTCAACAACATGTCAAAGAAACGCATAAGTTCAAGATAGCAAAATCCAGTCCTGTAACCATAACAGTGAAGGATCCAACGTTGAAACCAGCCAACTCGCAACTGCTCAAGGCCAGGTCATCCTCAGACAGGTTGGCGAGGTAGAACTTAAAGTCCTTTGTCATATACATCTTCACGTTCGAATTGCTGGTGGTAATTCCTGCCGCCAAAAACCTCAGTGTTCCAAACCGACATCTCCTCATTATTAGAGCAGTCTATATCCCAAAACCCATCTCTATCAATCTATCTATCAAAACTGACTGACTTATATCACAATCTCATTGTTTTAGACAAGCATTATCTTTCAGAATGAGAAAATGAATCAAACCGTTGGATGAAAGTAGTAGCTAGCACAGCAAAGGCACTCATTCCCACCCTCAAACGCCTCGAGTGGGATGACGCAATCGTCAGAGAAGATGTGATTGTGTGAAATGTCAATTTTCTTCTCCCCAGGCAAGAAAACGGGGCGGCTACCAGTACGTTGGCTTGAGGGACTCTGACTCTGTTGCTGGGACCCTGAACTCACTCAATCATTCCCACCAGACTGCCCTCCAAGTGAGGACTGATGTTTCTGGTTCCATTGTTTGACGGCCAAGTTCCAATCTTCAATGCTCTTTTTGACAGTGGCATCGACAGAATTCTTCAATGGATCCGTGACGACCGGTGGAATCCTAAATGCAACTTCTTTCAGCAGAATGTAATTTGCAAAATGAAGATGGGTGACAGTGTGTTGAACCTTCAAAAAATATACCGAGGAACGAAAGCGTTTTGTCAGCAAAGTTCAGGATCTCCAGATTGGGCCGGGGTGTGCCAAAGGCTTCGGCTACTCGCCTCTTTTGCCCTGCTTCCTCGCACTGATCCCACCATTCCTCAAAACATAAAGGCAGTGATTTGACTAGAAGAAAACCTGATATCATGGATCGACGGATAGACAAAGCATCAATGCCTCAAAATCAAAAAATGCATGCAAAATTCTAAGACGAAGGGCAGTCAGCATCAGGGCGGAAATCTGCGATGGCAGCTTCTGACAAAAGTCACCATCCTCTTCACTTCGCATGATGCCCAAAAAATGCCAATGGCATTGGTGGCTACTACTTCCAAGGAGTCGATCTTTCTGCACCTTCCAGCAAGCCAGCCCCCACTCATTGAACCTGCAACAAATCAGCATGGCTGCATCAAAAATTATCAAAATGACTCTGCAACCCCTTGCCTGTTGGCCATAAGGTCAACCACCAACAAATCACAGTGGGACTGCAATGGCAACCCCTCCAGCAAAGTCTGCAGGATTTGTCCCACACCATCAACTCCTTTTTGCATCACCTAAGGGCTGGCATGAATTATTTCAAAAATATGTGAAGACCTCTACCATTGGACAGACTTCATAATAAGTAGTCTGAAGATGACAGTGCATGGCGAGGCACGCGATGGTGAGGGGAAAGTGGCCTATCTCCATCCTCCAATTGTTGTAGGTCCATGACGCGGGCGCGCTCGATTGGCCCTATCGTCCCTTGAAACCCCTTGGATTTGTGCCACACGGGCCGAGTATGTAGAGAGGATGTGCAAACCCAACCTTACAGGTGGTCAGGGGTCTGGAAAAATCTGTGAGAGAGATGCAATGACTCACGGAAACAACATGTTGCAATGCATGCTTGCCCAATGACAGAATTGGCTCTTCCTGCGCTTGTCAGCTCCATGCGCCGCATCTGCAAAAATGAGACTTGTTTCTGTAACGTCGAAGGCCCTGGAAAAATGCAAAGGCAAGCATCATCTAACATAGTTGGCCTTTGGGAAAAAACAAATACAGCTGATCAACTCACAATGCATGCAAAATGCGCAATCAGCTTGTCTTCTAGCTGTCGGCGCTTCTTGACCATGGATTCCACGTTGATGTTGCTGTGATGAGCAGGAGACAAAACCAGGAGGGCCGCATTGGGATTTCCATTCAAAGTTGCAGCAGCAGCATCAATGCTATCATCGATCAAAGATCCACCTCAGCTGCTTGCAATGGAGGGCTCAAACCAAATCCATTGAGAAAGTCTTTTTGCAACCAAAACACGCACTGGCCAAGCAGAGCTATCCAAGATCAGAAGGGTGAGCCTCACAATCATGCCCAAACCAATCTGACAAATCAATGGCAATCAAAAAGCAGCTGGTACTATTCATGATGTCATTTTGGAAGCCAAGCAGCGGCTGTGCACCACCCGACCAAACGTTCTGAAACCGAAGAATCTCTGCATGGATCGAGGCTATGTTCTCAAAGGACAGGTACATGTGATCTTTTTCCATGAAAGCAGAAACCTTCATTTTCCCTTGCGTGAATCGATTGTTCAAGTATCTGACATCCAATGAAGCCTGCCTTTGTTGAAAGTCACTGTGTGCACTCGCCCATGCTGTCATGGTTTCGATATCCTTGTGAAGCTTTTCACTGGTTTCCTTTGTGGTCAATGCCTGCATCTCTGCGTGTAACCTGTGTGGCAAAAACATGAAAAGCATCAGAATGTAAATACATCACAAATAATCAAAAGGAGATTTAATGCGAGGTCACTCACTATGATGGAACGTGCCAAGAAGCTGCTCCAACTTGCTTTCCTGCTGCTCACTGACCTGAAGAGTTTTCAACTTGGGGTTTGGGAGTTTGTGTGGCTGAAAAGACTTGGTGGATTCAAAGAGTACAGAAATCATTCATCTATTAAGCTTCTTACAGCCCGCTGGTACTTGAAAATGATGCTCCGAAAGCTGGGAAGTGGTTCAAACTGCACTGGTGGCACACTCGAGAGCAGAAGCTGCTCCAGTTCGGCATCCAGATGTCTCAGGAAAAACCTTTGAAGAGTGAGAATGCAGCAAATGCATGGCATTCATCTAACACATCTTCAAAACAATCGAGCAACGATCTGTCCAGGTCTGGAAGGTGCTTCAGCAGGAAAGTATCTGGCACTTGCGCCTTCAATGCTGCAACTGCGGCCAGGTAAGCACCACACAGCTTCTGAAGTTTTTCCTGGGAGGAGCGGCCAGATGCCGCTTACTATTTTTATTATTAATGGAGCAACTAACTAAACAAGTCTTTGCCGTTGCACACTAAAACGAATCCCCTTCCAAGTCTAAGACATTGTACGCTAAGAATCCAAGTCTTTGCCATTGTATGCTTTTCGAAGCTTGGCGCCTGTCAACTGGTAGTCACGATCCATCCTGGACATCATCAAGTCCACCAATTCAAAGGTATTCAGAAGATACTTTTCCCATGCGGCATACTGGCCACTGCCAGAATTGTACGACATGTTCAGGCAGCCAGATATGATGGCTTCGTGGTGAAGAAACTTGGCCTGGGAGTATTGCCTAAGCTAAGAAATCATCAAAACTACCAAAAAATGCCACCACAATGACTCACAATTCCTGCATATGCATCCACCCATGGAATAACTCAGGCTGTCACTGGACCAGGCCAGTGACCCGTTCTAAGATCCTTTTGTCAACCTCCCGCAAAAGGCACATGGCAGCCTCTGCCTCTGCCTTGCCCATGTCATAAGCAGCTTGAAAGGTCCCAACGTCCTTCCAAACCTGAGTCTCCAAGCCCAATTTTTTCATCAAACTTACACTTTGATCTTTGAGTAAAAGTCATACGTGTCAAAGGCAAGTAAAAGCAAATCCTGCCTTCTCGAACTCCTCTGGGTTTGGAAGTAACTTCATCTGAAAGACCAGATTAAAGGCGTTGGGCTTTCGTCTCAAAGATGCTTGACACGTCATACCTGCACAAAAGGTTGGTTCAAGGGTTCACATGCATCATATCGAACCAAAGACATGGCAGACCTCGGTTTGCTGCCACAAGAGCTCCAATGCCCATGGGAACACTGGGGTCCCACGTTTTGACCGCCCCATGAATCACTGCAAACGACCTGATGGCGGGTAAACATGCTCAATGGAGCTTGAGTGGAGGGCAGAAATTGAGGGCCGTACTCCTTCACGGCAGGTGGCAATGCCTGTTTGGCAACATATAAAACCAATTTTGAATATGTAACACTGTAACACCATCTGTATCAACACCATCTGCCTTGAGAATGTCATCGTTCTCAAACGAAGCCAACATCACTGCCACGGCGCCCAGACCGCGCGTCCATCCTTTCACAAACAATAGTGTGAAAGCATCACATAGCCCACCATCATTGCTGATATCTGCAGCTTTCATCACGGGTCTATCGACATACATGGTTGGCGGCAGCAGGCAGACCGAAAGTTTTTCCGCCCCACCGTTGCTGTCCGTCACAAACCTAAGACCAGGACAAGTACAACTCCGCATATATCACAACTTGGACAAAAAACTCAGGCTGGCGCCCACGGCCACATATGAGAGAAACCAATTGCTCAAAGGTATCCTTGGATCAAAAATTCATAAGAGTTGTGACTGCATAATAGGCCTTCAAAGTTGATGACTGAACAATAAGGTTCTGGCTGGCTCCACGTGTCCTTTGAACCCTGCACTTGGAGAAAATTGCAGGTGCCATGGTCGGAGGACAACCCCTGTCCCATCAACCCGCATGGCCGCGTCAGTGACGTACGACCTCACTGAGGCTCTAATGCTGAAAACTATTATCTGAATGAGCTATTCAACTAACACTGAGGTATGGACATCGTCTCAATGGCAGGAAATGTGGTATCGGTCCACCTCCAAAATTTCTTGGCCATTGCCTCCAGGACAAAATGATGGCACATTAATGCATGGAAGACGAAAATCAGACAAGATAGTGATAGAACTAACTGCTGAAAAAATCGCCTCGTCGCCCAACACTTGATTGATATAAGTTTGCACGGTTTTGTGGGAAGTGGCCTTCTCATTCCTCAAGAAAAAAGAAATCACCGGGAACAACTTTGGAAGCAACATCAATGAGGCCCTGACATCCATTGCTTCATGAGCTCCACCCCAACTTCTGAATCAGGCAGCATCGTAGGCCGCGCATAATCTTCAATCCTGGCCTTTTTTGAAGCAGGTGACGGCGTCGAAGCCCCATCACCCACTGACTTCCTTCCTGCTTTTCCCATCTGTCAATGCACGAAAGATGTCAAAGTGACTCGAGAATCCCTTTCAAGAAATCTTGAGCCCCAAAATTCATTAAACACAACTTGGCCATCACAAAAAACAATCCACTGAAGGCATAAAATTTTGTGATGCAAACGACCCGTCCTAATCACAAAAATTAAGCTTAGGGGTTTAGGGTTTAGGGTTTAGGGACGTTGTTAGTTAATAAAGGTTTAAGGGTTTAGGGTTTAGGGTTTAGGATTGCCAAAAATCACAAATCCTAAACCCTAAACCTTTTTTTTCATTTAGGGTTCGTCACAGATCATCGATGATCAATGTTCCAGATATCTCCAACTCTTGAAAAGATACTTCTATCACAAAAAAAAACATCAGAAAGGGTGATGATACTGGTCAAAGTCCATCACAAAAAAACAACAGAAAGAAATCCACCAAACAAACTTGCCTGTTTTTATGATGGGCCCCGTTGGAATATGAGGTTCCGTCAGGGTCTCTCCTGGAAAATGGCCCCCTCAACCCCCCTTTTTTGGCCCAAAATGGGGGGGTTGAAGGGCCCAATTTTGGTGTGTTTTCGGGCCCCGCTTTTACACACCTCAAAACAGCAAAAATTTGGAACCCCACGGAACCTTATACGTTGGAGTTCATCACAAAAAATCAACTTGGTTAAATTACCAATGTCAACTCGCCTGTTTTTGTGACGGGCTCCGTTCGAGTTCATCACAAAAAATCAACTTGGTTAAATTACCAATGTCAACTTGTAGGTTTTTGATGGTTTTTGTGATGGGCTCCACTGGATTTCATCACAGAAATCCACTGGTTTTTTTCATGGAAGCCTTGATGTCCAACCTTCGGTATTGGCCATCACAAAACGGAGTCTATGAAACACTGGAAGCATCACAGAAAAGGTCTCAGCAGGATGATGTGGTATTGCGATGATCGTGGGTGGACTTCATCACAAAAAGCTCTGTGCCAGCATGCAGTTTCAAAGGCCAATGCATGTGAATGGAAATCTGTAAAAAAACAATGTCGAAACCCTTGCTTTTGTGACTAACCCCGATCAACCTCATCAGAAAATTGGTGTGGCAAAAAGACCTGCATTTCGTGATGAATCACTCTTTCAAATGAGTTTGTTTTGTGATTTTTTTCTATCCAGAGATCACTGGCCAAAGGCCTCCTTGCAAATTCGCATGGCTCGATCAAAATCTATCCCTTCAGACCAAAGCCTTGCAAGCACCACACATAATTCGCGGTGTCTGGCATGCCTGTCGAAATGCAAAAGCTGGTTGCGGCTTAGCACTTCACGCTGCAACCTCACTTGGTTTGGAACCTGGGTGTGGCAAACGGTCACTCAGGAATAACACATCCAGAGTTACATGATTACATATACATGCAACACCTGTTTTTGTGTTGATTTTTCATCAAAGGAGCAGGTGCAACATTGAAAGCTGGTGGCAGGCGCCCCAATGTGGCAGGCCCTACCACAGGGCCAGGCGCAAAGCACCTCGAAGCAAAGATTCTATCTTGCCTGGATCTAAAAAGTTTGATGCAAACTAATTCTCCAAGTCACGCACCAATGGGCAACAATGGTCGGCGATCAAAGGTCTTCTCGGCCAAGCGCTCCAGTTCTTCTGCAGCATCGTGCAAATTGTACGGATCTTCTCCTGTAAAAAAAAAGGCTGTCAAGCACACAGGGGTGAAAGAAAGAAAATGGCATAGCTCAGCCAGCAACTTGATTTCAAATGAGTGATGATCATTTTCAAAGTGACTTCACGACAGCTTTGAGCAATCACGACCAAGTGTCTCAGAATCTTGGCATACTTCGAAAGCTTCCCGGGATCAGCTGATTTGTCTTCTTCTCGAAACTCGCGATCAGGGTTCAAATCTTAGCGAACGCAATGCCAGTGCAGATATTAAAACATAACACCGACGTTCCATGAAGTGGCAGCAAATTCCATCCTATCACGATTGATTTATCATTGGTTTTTTCTGATTGATTGACAAATCCCAATCCTGCATCAAGGAACTCTTGGTCACCAACAGTGATGCATCAGCAACAAGGTAGCGTGGTATATAGAGCATTGGTCTGCTGCACCACTGGTCATCGCTCATGTACTGTTTCATCCTTAACAGGATTGCGCTGAATTCGCATACAAAAAGGAAAACTCATCACAGAGTCAATCTTGGTCATTTCTCTGCACATGACTTTATTTAAAAATCTTTGCAGAAAGAACTTAACAAAGGGTGAGACGTGACTGCAGGAGCGGCGCGGAGCCGCTGATAGCCATGGCTCCGAAGGATGCAATCGTCATCACTCACAGGCATATGGTATTTATCCCAAAACGTGCTATCCACGTTCTCTCTCTCAGCTCCTCCCGCATATTTGCAAATGACTCACTTTCAAAAAACAATCACCTTTTGCAAAAAACTTTTATAAATCAGTGGGATTTGAGTCTGGTTCTAAACCCTGCTGTGAATAGGAGAAATTCAATTACAGCCGTCCTGCTTGGCTTCGGCGACTGAAATGATATACGTGTGGAGCGCCTGGACCTCCCACTCCCGTCAGCTGGTTGTGCAGAAACAAGATCTGGAGATGCTCTCTCCTAGCACGACAGGGGCATACGAATTAAGAGAATCATGGTCTCCCATCAAAGTTTCACTGAAACAAACTATGCGCTGCTATCAATCTTACTTCCCATCTACTATGATCTGTTAGCTACTGCTATCTGCTGCTATGATCCACTAACTTTTTTTTACTATCTACTATAACAAACTACCTATGTTAAACACACTATGCGGCAGCTACCGCAATCTTTGGTTGGGTTCTTCTACCTTAATGTGACCATCTGCTGTAACAGTACCAGAAATGAATGCCAAGCTTCCAGCTTCGAGTTTGATCGACTTGAACCACATGTTTAATGGCTTCATGTGGCCGGTTGCCCGGCGTATGCAACCAGTTTCGAAGTTTTTGGCGAGATGTCGTATGAATCTCGTCTTGGTTGGTGATGAAGCCACTCATTGAACTAAACCACTGGTCCAAATCTTCGTGGGAGTGTCCTGATTGAAGGGTTTCCAACGATGCTTCGAATACTCGCCGGGTTGAACACAACCCAGCGAGTATTCGAAGTATCGAATTATTCTTCAGTTCACGAGAACTGTTGTCTCCAAAAACTCGGACTGAGCAACGAGACAGGTCCAGCGTTGGAATCTCCGAGAGCCGATTCACAACATGACATAGAATCTCAACTGTATACGAACTGTCCTTGAGGACGTGTGGAGGAGCCACAAACACTATCACGCCGATGCCATGAATGATGGCTGCAGTGATGGATAATGTGGGGCGGATGAAACCACCAAAGCATTTTGCCGAAAGGCAAAATGCCTTTGGCAGTGGAAACTTCGAATGGTCGATGGAATCCAAAACTATGGATACCGTTCGCCGATCATCATCCATCATTGCCAATCGACTCAATGAGCGTGCTTTCCAATAGGTCACACGGTCCTGGTATTGAACCGACAAGTGTCGGCGGTATTCCAGCAACTGGGATTGTTTCAAAAGAGGATAGTTGTGGAGCTTGCGAAGTAGAACTTTGTGCTTGACACAACTGTTGCATTTCGAATGTTGTGTACGCGGTCGGATGACCAACCGGTCGCGGTACTCCTGTTCCCAAACCTGGGAGCAGCTTGTGAATTTCAGGCCAAAATAAAATCATTAATTCAATCAAAAAAAACCATCAAGAAAACATACTGTCCCAGTCTGTGATTAAAAGGCTCCAAGTTGGTGAACAAGGGACCATTGTGAAAAGCTTTCGAGAGACTTTGACAGCAGGATATTCACCACGGAATTGCTCAAGATAGTCACCGATTGTTCCGGGCGGGAGAAACTTCATATTGGGTGAGTAACCAGTCTTGAAAGTTTCCCGTCTGTGATTGTGCCTGGGTCGCTTCCCTCGTCGGCGCACTTTCGATTTCAACTTGAAATCGTGCGTGTCGTGCATCGCCTCCGGCAGAGGCTCTGCTTGACAATGCCACAGAGATTCAAGGAACTCAATCACCACACTTCTTGCAGAGTTCTTCGGCAATGTAGAATGCTGCTTCGGAACGCATCTAAGATCCATGGGAGCAATATCATCACCACGAAGGACGGCCTTGCGTAGCCTCTGCATCCTCCCCTTTCCCATCCCCAACAGCAATCGAAACGAGCGCTGGCAAACTCTGGAGTTCAAGAGTTGGAGACCATAACGTTCCAGCCGCGATTGCGGCTTCAGCAGCTGAAACACCTCTGCACAGGAAGTGTTAAAACTGTCCAACCACCAGAAGGCTATCAAATGCTATCATATAATACAAGAGCTATTGAAAAGATGATCTGATTTCTGACAGTTCTTGGAAAAAGAAATCCCAAACCTGAACCTTAGAGAGTGGATCAAACTCCTCGTTCCTTTGCAAAGAAAACATTCAAATTTCTTCATCACAAAATAAAAGTCAATGTGTAAGTCACATAGAAGGGAAGGAAGGAAGGAAGTAAGGAAGTAAGCAACTAAAACAATAGCTAATTAAGTAGAAGGCCAAAGCTAGTAGTAAGTCAATGAGTCAGGAAGGAAGGGAGTAAGCATGAAAGCTAGAGTCAACAAACAAAATGAATGGACATAGAAACAAGCATTGTGATTTAAAAAAAGTCTCAACGTTGGAAAGCCAACAAAGAGGGTATGTTAGCAATTTCTCGCTTAGTAA
This sequence comes from Breviolum minutum Mf 1.05b.01, assembly GCA_000507305.1. Classification (NCBI taxonomy): domain Eukaryota; class Dinophyceae; order Suessiales; family Symbiodiniaceae; genus Breviolum; species Breviolum minutum. Next base: position 33,855 of record DF239895.1, read on the forward strand.
ATTACAAGCCTTAGTGCAGTACGTGGAGTTCAATTCCAGCCAAAAAATGTTCGACCTGAAAAAAGATGAAACCTACTAATTTTGAAACTGTTCAACCTGATCTCGGATTTGCTCCAATCAACCAATCAACCCAACCAACTTACCAAACAAAACAAACAAAGTAACAAATAAACCAACTTACAGTAAATAAACACCTTCTTAAAACCAACAACATGCCCACACTTGAACCAACAATATCAACAAAAAGATATCTCAACATACAAAAAACAAAAACAACAAAACAAACAACAACACAGCTCAGTTGTTTGAACATACCATGATGCCTCTCAATCTTGTTGAGGCTTCTCCAGTGTGAAGAGATGCAATCTGAACTGCACGAGTCGCTCAAAGCCAGAAGGTGTCCTGAAACCATCCCTGCAGTGCGGATTTCTGCACTTGCACTTGCTGCGGGTGACAGCCTGGAGTCTTTTGGTCAGCTTTGATATGTCAACCTTAGCTTCCAAAGTCCTTTTCCGTGTAGATGTCCCCGAACGGTTGCTGGCTGGCGGCGGCTGGTTCTTTGCACCCACCTCCTCATCATCTGACAAGCAATCACCTGCTGGCAGCGCCGGAGCATCTGCATCATCGTCTGAAAGGCTTGTGACAGACGGCAACGTGCTCATCTAGCAAAGAAAGAATTGGCAGAATCAAACTTGAAGAAGAAGTGTGACTTTTGAATCAAGTTGGAAGAAGAAGTATCACTTTTGAATCAAGATTGAAGTAGAAGTGGCACTTTTGAATCAAGCTTGAAGTAGAAATGTTACGTATATGAACCAAGCTTGAAGGCAACCTTGTGATGGTTTGTCAATGTAGATAATGAGCCACTCTCAAAATCAAGGCGGAAGTGATGATAGCAATGAAGCGTGGGTCTCTGCACACACGATAAGCATCTTGAAGGTTGGGATAATGCTGGTTTTCTCTCAATCTGTGTCATTGCAATTTTTTTGAATCAATCAAATCCCGGAAATGCAGTGACATGGGCATGGGTTGACTTGAAATGATGCTCCACATTCAATGAAAGAAAACTGGTTGCCACAAAATTCACCGCCTTGCTGCTGTAGAGATACAACTATTTTTCGGTCACGTTTTGCTTGCGCTTCAACTGATCCAAGCATAAGGCCAATGCAGTCCCAAACTGTGTCGAGACAAAGGCTCCTTAAATCTCAAAGATAGGCTACTGGCTATCTGTCTCAAAACTCAAACTCTGACCAAGCATTCTTTCTGCTGAGTCTGCCCATTTTCCAAAAAGACTAACTCAGGCAAAAGGCCGGAAGGTGCTCCAAAGACACCAAAACTGAAAGATTATCTAGGTCAGGAATTGCCATCTCAAAACTCAATCCTTGAATTTGCGGCCACTGCCATCCAAGTAATTGGCTCGCATTTCAGGAGTGGTCATCTTGGTCAAAGCTTCCAATGTGATGGAATGGTGGGTCCGCGCCTTCACTTCTGTCTCATGCCACAAAAGCGTCAGCAACTGTCGCTCGACCTTGCATCAAGTGAGTGGTTTGTAAAGTCTAAGGTGAACCTTCAATCATTCACCTTGGGATTTTCTCCCTCAGAAAAAAAAAGAAACTTTGGAGATAACATGCAAACTTAAATGCTGTCACGCAACGTCAGTCCACTGGCAATCCTTGCACTTCTTGAGCTTCACAATGAATTTCTCCCGGGCTTCCTTGATATGAGTGTCCTTGCGAAGCAACATAGTCACGGCAGGCTCTCCTGATATCATGAAAGAAGCGCTCACTTCGAAATGCTTGGAGTAGTCGATTTTCTTCACCTTCATGGCCTTTGCATTGGAATCACCCAATGAAAGATCAAGCTTGATGTCTTGCTCCAACTGAATCACGGCAGGCAATTCAGGCGACTTTGCCTCTTCAATCACCAGCATCAAAAAAGGAGTTGTGATCGGCAAGACGAGGAGGTGGCTGTCTTTGTCGGTCACGCCTGAGATAGCAAGACTCAAAATTAAGAAGTAATTTTGGATGGACTACCCAAAACTCCCAAAACCGATAAAAGGTAAATGTTGAAGCTTTGAAGACATATGCGATACTTGTTACACAAAAACCGTCTTGAGGTTGGCAGGATCATTCAATCTTAAAAAGCTTGCCCAGGCACGCTTCAAGTGCATCCCCGTGCGAGTGCCCAGTTCAAACAGCCCCACAGGTTCAAACTTGTGACTGGTGGCAATATCAAAGGTGCAAAAAAAGGACTTACTGTGAGGCTTGCCATTGTGCATCCAACGTTCATGTTGGAATGCAAGGCGGTTCTTGGTGATGTCACCATGCACCGTCTGCCAATCAGACTTGGACTTCTTGGCAGCGGCCATATTCTTCCTCCGACAGAACTTAACTTGCATCTCTTTGACCATGTCGAAAACAAAAGTGCAATCAGAGCGGCGATTTGCTATTGTGATATTAAAGCCTCAGCCTAGACTGCAACGGAATTTTCACATTCTGCCGCTGAATCAGCTACCATCTTCTACATCCAACATCAAATCATAAGAGCTATTTTTTGAATGAACAAAGGTAATGAGCAATTCAAATCCAAAGTCAACTGTCATGAAGACACACGTCTTGGACGAAAAAAAACACAATCTGCACCAACTTTTGACATCTTTTTACCATTCAGACCGCCTAGGTTTGCTCCAATAGGTGAAATACTGTGCATTCTTTCCGCCACGTCTCCTTGTGAAACCTTTGGCATCAAACTCAACTGCTCGCTTTGAGCCGGGCTTCTTTTTTTGAGCCATGGTTTTTTTCGAATTGGACCTTGATTCTAGAGGTGTCTCGGCGGTCGAGGCGGTCGCAGCATGATCATGGTGAAGCTCTTCAGTAAGCTCTTCATCCTTCTCATCTCCAGGCGGCAGGCTGACTGGAGAATTCATGTGATCATCTCCAGGACGCTCGATGTCATCTGAACGAGTACTGCATCCAAGGGCCGCTAGCAAAATTTGTCCTGAAAAGTTGGAACAGGAAAGGAGCTTGTAGCAGCAAATGACGGCTGCTGCTCACCGCACGCACCATCACCAGCAGCAGTCATGGGCCCACACGCACCATCAGCAGCGGCAGCCATGGGCCCACACGCACCATCAGCAGCAGCAGCCATGGGCACAGGTGAATTGGCCATCTTGTCAAAGTATTTCAGGCCTTCTGTCTTATTATGCTTCATGATGTCATCATCAATGGTGAAATCAGATGGTAGGCAATCCCTCTTGCAAGAAATGCCGTAGAAATACTCTTGCTAGTACATCAAAACTTGCTTGCTGAAGCGGCAAAGCCACTGACCCCTATATCCCGACTTGAAACCCAATGCGGGAAGCAACCAACACTTGACTGCAGAAGCTTCAAGCTGACTCCCACCCCGAAACAAACACTTGACTGCAGAAGCGGCGCGAAGCCGCTGACTCCTACCCCGAACCAACACTTGACTGCAGAAGCGGCGCGAAGCCGCTGACTCCTACCCCGAACCAACACTTGACTGCAGAAGCGGCGCGAAGCCGCTGACTCCTACCCCGAACCAACACTTGACTGCAGAAGCGGCGCGAAGCCGCTGACACGCAACACTTCTGATTTTTGCAATCTTAGGCCTCTGGCTTCTGATGAATCTGCGATTACGCATGTCCTACGTGGCACGCAATCGGAAGAACACAAAAAGATCATGCTGCGCATCAACATCAAAAATCAGCATTTCAGCTGACCAGGGAGGGCCACAGGAAATGGAACTGCTAATTACATGATATTTGTCTGCCTCATCTTTCGTAATGCGCCCATTTGATTCTACAAAATAAACATGTTCCTGGCAAAGCCAATTCAAGCAAAGCCCTGGGTCAAAATCGAATTCACATTCAGTCTCAACACTATCACTGTCCACAGGAAACCACTTGGCACGGGTGAAAGCCTCCGCTGCAGTCTCAACTTTCCACTCAGCACCACTTTCAGTATCTGCCGTATCTTGAGGTTTCACAACAGCAAATTCGTACGCAGCTGCACGCGCGTTTGACCAATCAACTCCTTAGGTGCATCACACTATGCCACTAGAAAAGAATGCAGGTCAGGACAGTAGAGTAAACATAACGACTGAAGGCTGAGGCATAGGAGGCTGGAAACCATCGCTAAATCTAAATTTAAGATCACATTTGATTTTTCTCGCATATGAATGACTACAATTTCAAGAAGCCAAGAAACCCATTTTAGATTTCAATCGCAACTCCAAGTTGGCCATGGGCTACGACAGTTCAGCACTGCGCACGGTAAGAATCACAAAATGAGGCTACACACAGCAGGCAGCAAACCAAATTGGATTTCACATACATGTTGATTAATACAAGAAATCATTGCAGGAAAACAAGTTGCAAACCACTTCAAGGCGACCTAGCAGTTTTACTTTCCATGTTTTTTTACACAGGTCCTTTTAGTCGTGGAGGATTCACTCCTGTAGATTCACACCTGAGCTGTGCAGGTGGATCAGATTCAAACGTTCCCTACGCAATTCCTTGTGTTCCTTTCTGCGGTCTCGCGGGTTAATCTCTTCCAATTGAAGGCGCACTGCTGAGGAAACTCTAGGCCGGCTCGCCGCTACTGAGGAAGCTATAGGCAGTGGCGGTGGGGATCTTGAGCGGGAGGAACTGGATGAATCCAAAATGGTCACAGCACTTTCCATGGGAGCCATCACTCTTCGCAGAAAACTAAACGCGAAAACGAAACGCGTTTAAACCCCTGGCCCCAAAATGTTAAGGCTTGTTGCTGTTGTGGCCGGCAAAATCCAAAAACAACATCCCATAACACTGAGATAAAACCATGGATGACAAGCAACAACCAAAAACATAGCTCAATAAAGAGCGGCGCGGAGCCGCTGGGATAGTCAAAAGCATGCATATACAGCAGAAACTCATCTGATTCAGGCGCAACATATTCCTTATTAATTCATCATTTTTGCAAGCAAACCAACCATATGCATCGACATCTGATGTTTGATTGTGTCTATGTCTATGGTAATATCATCATGGTGGTCAGGGTTTGTGTCAATTTCGTTCCAACTATTGGCATACATGTCATACAGCATCTTTGCTTCAAATCACGCAGTCAATGTCAAGCAAATCATCATCCGGCCAAATCATCTTCCGGTAATGATGATAGGCAAATTTGAGCGGAGTACTTTCAATCGTTTCTGCTAGCATCATGCGGCACTCATGATAGGCAAATTTGACTGCTCAAGCTGTAACCCTGATTCAGTTCTAAACCCCCAATTAGCAGGTACAAGCCTTATTGGCAAGTACATCACCATTCATGTTTTTTTGTATCCATCGTATACTATGCCTGCGCATCACATGGTTTGATTTTTTTGAGTTTTTGAGGCTAGTGACACAGATCGCTTGTTCGACCGTTTTGAAATTGAAAGCTTCACCATTTCTTTGCCACGCGCTATTGCACGCTGTTTGATTTCCCCCCGGATAGTCTTGTCCATCTTGAACCACAGGAATCGTAGCCAAGGCCTGGCAAGAAAAAACACAGTTCCAATTGGGCCTGATGTGCTTCACCGTTTCACTTACTAGGATATAAGTCTTCAAAGAAGGGGCAATGACTGGGGCCCTGACACATTACCAAAAGAAATTTCCGGCTTCAATGACCAGCCACCAAAGTATCCCATGTGCCTCAAGCAAAGTTTGATCATCCAAGGCCACAGTCAATGCTGTGCAGAAGTGGCAAGGAATCAAACAGTGACTGGGATGCATGGTGCATGTGAGATGTGAGAGGTGGTTCAAACAATGGTGTGTGGGTTCAAATTGCAAGTACAAATTTGAGGCCACCACCAAGGGATTCGCAAAGGTAACATCTCCGCAATAGTCATCACATGCATCAGCGGTGGCATGTTTGACAAATGTGAACGATCAGGGTTTTCTGTCATCCAAAAGCAAGAGCGAGCAATGAGTACTAGGATGATCAGGCNGGGTGCCCCCATGGCCAGGAGAGCAAGGCATTGCAACCGGCTCACAAAGAGTGATCGCGGCTGGATCCCCGGCATGGCTAGCTGGGAAGCAGGTGGACTAGATGCAATCGTTATAATGGATCCAGCAGACTGCAGTCAGTACATCATAGGTTTGCATGAACTGCATCTCAAGCTCAACTATTCATGGATTTTCATGGTACCGGTATGCCTAGGGCATTCTCACACAGATCCAAATCCACAGGGCGGTTCGCACCTATAGATCTATCATTGGACTTCGCGATGTCTTTCCGAACTGGTTGTCCTCCTGAAAGGCAACATGCTAGGAACTTTTGGTGCCATAGGTTCATCCTATAAGTGCTGCCTCCCAAGGATGAAGCTTGAGACGATCCACCAGATGTAGTAGAAGAACGGCGACCTGCGAAGGCACGAATCGGACATGTGATGCAACTAGACTTGCACACAATGCCTTCTTGAACAGCTAAACTATACAATCATCCATGGCTAGCTTGCAGATGACCAGGCATGCATAAACATATTTTTGCTTGCGCTAAAGGGCAAAAGACGATCACTTGGACAACAACACTGTGGCAAAAGTGTTGGTTTTTTCTTTTCGGCCATGACTTCATTAAAGACTCTCTTTGCTGCAAAATCTCCAGGTCCATATTTTGAAATATATATATAGTTTATATATGGCTATGCATCAAATATGTGACACATTCGGTACGCCGAACTCCAACACGCACACAGCGTTCATAGCTGCATCATGAATTTAAAGAGCATCAATGTGAGACTGGCCCAGCTACCAAATTAGATCTTGTGAGAACAAAGCTACAAGGGCGCTGGTCAGCAACTAGGACATCGCCTGCACAAAGGACCCAATCCAAAAATCAAAAGATACAGCCAGCAGCTACATGGTGCTAAAACAAGTAGGTACAATTCAAGTCAAATGTTCACATCACTGCCTCCTGATCCATTGCCCACCCACCAATCAACTTTGCGTGATGCCACGCCGTGGTGATGAGCTCGCTCTCGCTGAAGGGAACAGCGTCGACGTTGGCTTTTGCTAGCGCTGATTTGCCGCCACGTCCGTACCAATTCACCGTGACCCCATCCTTGCTGTTCACCTGGGCTAGGCAGCTACACTAATTAGGACTTATAGCTTGCAAATTGACATTGCAAACAGGTGATGACAGTAATGGAACAAATGAGGACAAGACCTTGTAACTGGTACCAACTTCGGATTCCCAACGCTCTGGACTCACAGCATCGTAGACGTAGAAGCTCTCCGAGTACAACACTACGCCAATTGTGCTACCCTGCTTGTTTGCAGGGGCTATGCTAAAGCTTTTCTTGGTTGCACCCAACTCAGCAGCTTCAAACTCCGGAATGCCTGCCGCCTTAAGCTTGGCAAACGCTGCATCTGCCGCCGCTTTGCGAAGTTGGCCTGGATCAACCTCATCGGCCTCCCTGCCAGCACTACCATCACCATCCTTGGAAGCTTTTGGTGCGGTCTTTTTTTTCTTCTCAGGTTTCTCAGTCTTCTCAACCACATCTTCTGTCTTTCCTTTTCTTTTCCTTTCACCACCTTTCTTCTCTTTGGCCTCAGCCTTTGCTTCCTTGGCACGTTGCTTGGCCAGCTCTGCCTCCAAATCAAAGGCGACCACATGGCCGCAATCAACAATATGGACTTTTCCAAGGTACCAGCAGTAAGGAAGAACGAAAAAACATATGATATGTTCAACGGCCATATCAAAAGACAGGCCTCCTTGGCCTCTGCAGCAAGTGACTTACGCAGTTCAGCTTGCTTGTGTGCAAGAGCCTCTGCTGAAGCCTAACCGTAACCGCAACATGGTTATTGAATCGAAAATCAAAGTTGGCCTGTGACGTCAACATGCAAAAGCCCAAAAAACACCCAGCCTTTGCTGATGAAGACGCCTCCGATGTAGCCACAGATGATGTACCAGTCACAGCAACCTTTCATCAAACAGGTTGACGCAAACACATGCACAGTTTAGCAATTGACATGCATGTGATTCACACCTTGCTTCCAGGCCATTTGTCGAAAAAGTCTCTTATTCGCCGTGAATATGGAACAAAGACCTCCCATGTCCCAGTGCACAAACATATCCAAAAAACCTCTCCATTCTTTGGGAAAATGGTGGGCTTTGGCAAGTGCTCTTGGTGGTAGCTGTAGACACTGGTTGGAGACCAATTTGGAGGTGTCTGCGCAGTGATGAGCGACATCAGCAGCTATTAAGTAATGCATGTAGACTTACATGTATGTGGATGACAGACATATATCACACTCACAGTGACTCAGATTAGTGCACACACATGCAAATGGCCTGTTTGGCAGGATCCTTCTCGTCAGAATTCAAAGCCTTGTCCTACATGGTGCACTCGAGAAAAAACACATGGCACACACAGCATCCCAGGAAAAGCATTGCATAAGAGGGCCTTTTGGTCAGGATGTACTGGCTGAGCTGGAAGTTCTTCCTGCAATTCAACAATCACATGCACACCGCTAGTAGTTGGTCGACTTGATGCATTTGCAACATTATGTACTATTTTTTTCAACTCGCACATATGTCCTCCTTTCTAGGAAGCTTTGGCTCGGCTGGCTCCACTGCTTCCTGTTCACAGTACTAGTGAAGACATTCCAGGACTTCATAATTATATCTAGCCCTGTGCATCTCAAAATTTTCCTTGGTGCATGTATCGCAATGTTTGCAGGCCTGGCCTCAGCAGATGCAGCATCAGGGGACGGAGGCTTGACCTGACTCGACGACAAGTTGATACTTCAATTTCATCGCGTTCATGTAGAGCTGAGTGTGCAGACATACAATTGAAGTTTCCATTGGCTGCTTTCAATCAGTTCCTGACTGACCATGACATTTTTTGGTTGCAACTTATCACTAGACAGACCAGTCTGGGAGCAGGGCAGGGTTCAGTTCCGTAGCCTGCGCCTTCCACATTCCAAAAGCGCCAGACACATTGCCATTCACTGCAACTTCCAGAGTATGGGCCTTCCATATTCCAACGATGCCATTCCAGTGGCCATTCACTGCAGAAGCTAAGTGATATAGCTAGTTACTCAAGTATATCCAATGTATGAAGTTCTTGCGTTAAGATGATCTACAAGTGAAGTACCTAGTAGCAGTGCAAACAAGAACTGGCAAACACGTCGATGGCACCTGCGGATTCAGGCGATTGGCTGGCTCAACCTCCTCATCCTGCAGTATCATCAGGCTTTGGCAGGGCAAAGATCAAACACTTAAAACTTTCTCGCTCAATCATGAGTACCAGGTACCAATCATGGTAATGCGTGCAGTCCTTGATCTCAATGCATGCTGGCAGCACCTGTGCGATCTAGATATAGCATTTTTTTTGGCAGAAGTCAGTACTCTTTGAATTTAAGTGTGGTTTAGCAGGCCTCGTTAACGATAATAGGTTCATCATCCATGTCCTCAATCGGCAGCTCATCATCAGCTGAGTCCTACCACACAAAGCAGATTCAATTTGTTTCACTTCGTGGTGAGCGAGCACAGTGAGCAAGTCCTGGGTCTCCACCAGTGGACACTCCGTTGACTTGTCCTGCAGATCAGATGTGCATAATGAGTTAACTTCTTCGATTGTAATGCACTAGATAAATTTATGAGTCTTTGAGGCCCCGGCTTCCACAGGGCTGGGATTTACCCAGTCCTGGACTTCACGAAAATGCATGTAGACATTCTTCAAGACTTTCACACGATCTGACCTCCATGTGGGGTGGGGCAGCTAGATGTGCATATCAATTCTGAACATATCGATGAATATCTGCACTGATTTGACCAAATAGATCTAAGAAATAACAATCCACACCAGAACACGTACCTGGATTCCGATGTCTTTCCAGACAGGTGATGGAGATGGCTGAAGACAGATCTGAGGCGTGTCGCTTCTCGGTGTGCCCAGTCCTGGCAGTTGCAAACACTAGGTTGCCAAGTTTGATTGACAGCTCAACAACTTATTTAGCAATCCTTGATTCTGCTTTTGCCACCACGACGACGATAGTCCGCAGAGTGGTAATTGAATCGAGCAGTTGTAAAGATCATGGCTGCCTAGGACAGTTTTCTTTATTAAGCAAAGACTTGGAACGTTCAGTTGGTTGGAAAGTGATATTCACGCCATGCGGCCACAAATGCAGATAGATGTGGCACACCACCCCGGCATCGCAGGTTCAAGCTGACTAACACCTCCTTCAAGATCTCATAGTTCCGAGACACATCACTTTCATAGACCTCAGAAGCAAAGGTTACAACTTGGCCAGTTATTTTCAAATTACATGCTCGCTAACTCCATATCTCCACATACTTCCAGAAGAAGTCATGACGTAGATGCCATAAAAGATCTAAACCCACATGCAAGTTTGCATCAAACAGATCAATCACTTTGCACGCAGGCCAAATTTTATTATGCTGATTTGATCGAAGATCAGGCTCGGGCCACAGGGCGATCATCTTCTCGGTGCCAGTCGATGATCCATTTGTCCTGCATTGTACATGCACGAAAAAACTAAACCCCGGGCCCAATAATATGGGAAATTTCATGAAATTTCGCAAACATGTTAATTTCCAGGATTTGATCATGCAAATGCCATCAGAGTTTCCTCGCGGTTCAATACAGGTGGATCGGTCTGGTCAATGAAGCTCTTGATTCCGGTAAAGATCCTTTGGGCATCATCCTTGGTTGACAGTATCTTGGGCAGAGGCTAGTCTACATTCTAGGGCTGGGCATGGATTGCCATTAATTAGCAGCATCAAAAGCAAAAAACAAATTAGCCCGGTAACACTCATTTTGAACCGCAAAGGGGAGCAAACTTGCAAAGACCCATCCGCCAAAGAGTGCGACACCAACGCCATTGCAGAATGCCAGGACTCACACTGCTGTCAAATTTCTGAGCCAAAGTAATGGCACGGGTCGCCAGCTAAACCTCAAATAGATCGATATAAATACTACGACCTAGCAATAGCATCGTCAAAAACGTTAACAATATCAACTGCAAAGCTGGTGCACAGGGTGGGCTCACCATTCTTGAGAGCCGCTTGTCGCAAGAGCCCCATGGCACCATAAAAGAGTGATCGTATCGGCAGGTACTCAAATTTGCTATGATATCTACCAGGATCTACCATGATCTACTGATATATCATAACACAAAATTTGGTTTAGCAGCTTTTAGTTGCTATAGGCTTTGGGGTTTTGCTCTTGCCAACGGAGTTTCACATCTTACTTGCCCAAGCTTAAGAGAAAAAACATGTTGCTACACTGCCCGGGTCCCAGAATTGTCTCAAAGGGCACTTTGGCCCCAAGACCCCCCTGAAGCAAAACGAGTTGAAAACACTGTCTGAATGGCATCCGTATCAGATACTCTCTGAGAGGGTATGTGGAGCACTAGGGTATATCATACATCCCATAGCCTCCAAGAATTGCGAGAGAATTGGACAAAACGAAACTAGTTGGTGGTTTCAACTTTCAACCTCCTTGAAAAACATGCTCGTCAACATTGGGAATCTTCCCAACATAGGGGTGAACATTAAAAAAAATGAAACCCCCACCTCGGAAAACATACCATAACTTGGCTCCAAATATGACACCGACATCACCCAATATCAAACAAGAAGAACATTTACACCCGCGAAGCTTAACGCAGCCCCTGAAAAGTTACCCTCCCAAAAGGAAAGTAGTCTTCCAACCATCATTTTTCAGGGGCTATGTTTAACTTCGGGGGAGTAACAAAACATGTTAGCTTTTCACAAAGTTTCACCTCACTCCATGTTTCAACTTACAACAACTTCAAAACCCGTTTTGCTATTTTTTTCCGGTCCTTTCACCAGACCATGCCATTGTAGAGTGTAGCATACAAATCAGGCACCTAATGACCGACAACCCCTCAAGCGTTGAGGGGTTGGATGAATTTGATGTGCAAATCTGTAACAAAAAAAACGCAAATGCTCAATGTGAATGGCCTTCATTATGCCTTCATTATATGTGTGTGTTTTTAGTAGGTAAATACTCCAGTATGGGGATTGACAAGTGGTAAGTTGTGTATCTTGTTGGCATCTGTTGCTCTAGTTGGTAATTTCAGCCTTTAAAAAAAAAAACATATTAGTCACAAGTTGAATGATTTCCCGAGATAGGGGTAAAAATAAAATTTGAAACCACCACCTAAGTTCTTGTTGCGAGAGGAGTTCTGTTTTACGCATGGAAAGGTGGATTCCCGGAAGATGTTTGTGTGAGTTTCTTTCAATGATGTGATGTCCGACGTGGATTCACTGGAGATTTTCTTGGATTATTGAAGCTCTATTCAAAAACAAACATTGATATCAAATCTGGATACCAATCAGATGAATCATCTACGTTAACATGGAAACCTTAAACATAACACCTTAAAAACACAGCATCATCCAGAAATCAAATGACTGTTCATGTTTGAACGTCTGAAAGGTTGTGATGTGTACCGACATTGCACTACATCATGCTGAATTGTGATATACTGAATCCTTTGGATTCAATCATCTTTCCAAGCAACCTGTGGCATGCTCTAGCATGAAGCGAACCGTCCAAACTTCAAACGGATTGGGGGTGGAACACGTAGAATATTTAAGTTAGCCAATTACAAGCAGCTTGCTAAAATTACAAGTACCGTTTGCACCATGTTTTCAATTTTTCACATCGAACTGAACAATTCTCACAGAGAAGTGACACTGAAAACCACTGTTGTCAGCCAAAACCCCCCAGTTTGTGTATATGAACTTCCAAATTCACTTATACGACAGAAGCTCAGACGTAAACGCAAAGGTCTTTTCACTTGATCAAGTCATCGTCGTTCCGGTGATCAAGTTCAGCACTACATGTGTTTTGGTTCTATCCAAATACGACTTGTGAAGCCATCAAGTTTATGGAGCTCTTGAACCACTTTGTTCAATCTCTCCTCATGACTGATGAAATCTTTTCTGTGGGTAATCCAACTGAGCTGCTCTCACCTCCATTGCTGCGCCAGTTGCAAGCAATTTTGCGAACTAGCATGTCCAAGACATTTGGGATCAATGTCAACTACACCCTACTTGTAAGAATCCAAACACTTGCTTAGAATGAGGGTTCCCATCCTTCGAATGGGATTCAACAAAGTAATCCCTTTCCAAGGACAATACCTGGATTCTTAGGGACAGGAGACTTGTTTCCAACATATAAAGTGGTTTTTGTTGGTTGTAAGATAACACAAATCAGCTGGTAGTTTCCAACCGCAATTTGCCAGGTTTTATTAAAACGGTTGACCCCCAACCCAGGAACCAAACAAACCCCACCGATCGAGACCCATGGCCCATTGTGAGCGAAGTGACAACATCATCTTAGAAGCCATGGAGAGATAAAGGTTGCAATTGTAACCTGTCGCAAGGCAAAAGAAACGAGACAGCACCCTAACTTTTGTGACTCCAACGAAATTAATTTACACCACCGAAAACTAATGGAAATACACAACAATTTGAAGATGTATCTCCGTATCTCCTATCAAACATTATGATTTTCCCTTGTCAGGTTTAGTTTTCGAGGGGGTAATATCCACCGACACATGGTGCTCCTGAGATACTAGAGTTCCAACAAAACTTCTGGAAGGACCAAGGAAAACCATATCACTTTTTCACGGTCCGTTGGTGAAAGAAGCTGGTGCAAGAATTGAAAATGGTGGTTTAGGGAGATGGAAGATTTGTTCATGGGAACAAACCGGTAAACCCCCCCCAAATGCCTCACCCAGAAATAAGGCCTTATTAGGGGATGATGGTGGTTAATCAGCACGGTGGGTTATTTGGAGGATCATCCTAGTTAGGACTTGGATACCTGGTTAATAAGCATGGTGATCGTAAATCCCCTAAGTAGGGTTGTGGGACCCCTTCCAAATGGCCTATATGGCTTACAAATCAGGGCTACCAACTCTAATTCAGATGATCCTCCAAGCAGCGAGATGGAACATTTGTTGCAAATGAATCAGCCTTCTCCAACCCCTTCAACATTGTGTCGCATGTTTGCAAAGCATCCATGGTCCTTACAAAATACGTCATGGTGCAAAAAAAATCAAACATCATGCAGCGCAGCTCATCATTTGATTCACCCTTATGCTGCTTATGCTCTAACCCCAGTGGTTTTGGAGGGAGGTTTTGGGTGCCTAAACACCTTCTCACAGGGTATTTGGAGCATAAGGGTCATACATGTCATACATTTCTCCTTCGCAACGACCTTTTTCAATACCCATGGAATCACTTAGATAGATTCACCTGGCATTTGGGTGACTTCGATTTAAGAGGTTAGTGATGTAGCTAAAGCTAAAGACATCATAAACTGACTGGGATATGGATTTTCATGGCAAAGGTGACAATATTGACAATAGTCAGTCAATGTTCCTATCAAGTGGGGGTCTACATGGGGTCTACTGTGTTATATCCGGAAAGTGAAGCATCAACTTCTTGTGTTCCTTGTCCATTAGGCTTAGGAATGCCTAGCAAAACCTTGGAAATTTGATGGATGGATATCAGACATTGATGGGCCTGAAATAAGAGAACCCCCCTGTGTGCAACATGGCTATTTTGGGATATCTATGCTCAATTTCAACTTTGTACCGCCAAAGGGCCGGGGGCAACTTGAGATTTAAGAAACCCACGGTCAGCTCAAAAGACTCGCAAGTTTGCATCCATGGATTGTGATATTGTGTCGTGACTTCTTGGAAATTCAGTAAGTATATGCTACATGTTGGTGGGAAATAACACCAAGAACAAAAAAACATAGAATGTACACTCCGGTAAACTAATATAGCTGGCTGGAAAAAAAAACAACATTTGTAGATGGATTTCCTGTTGGAAAGGTTGATCTCCAGTCTGTCTGTCTGTTTGTTTGTTTGTTTGTTTGTTTGTTTGTTTGATTCTTTCTTTCTTTCTTTCTTTATTTCTTTCTTGTTATTTCTTTGTTTGTCTATTTGTTTTTGTTTTACAATGGCCGCACAAATTTACATCCCAACCTGTCTTATGAACATCCCTTGGCCTTTCACGTCCCGTCTCCATGGACTGGAAGGCGTAGAATTCTTTGCCCTCATCTTTCTCCACTCGGTACAAGTGGCCAGCATCAAGAGCTTGTTGAACGGCTACCTCTGAGTTCTGGAAGTAGAAGAGCTTCTTAGCCTCCTGGAACATTGGTTGATCAGCCTGAAGTTCGCATCTGCCATTGGGTGCTGCTGCTGTGGAAGGGCCTTGGTGATGACTTTGTCAATGCCTCCTGTTGATATAGATGAACAATATGGGAAGGCAAAGACTTCTTCATTTGTTGAATTTTTGCCCTTGCCCCTTGTCACACAACTCTTCATCATCTCCATGGTCCTCAGCAAGAGGATACATGGAAAATACAATACGGACATGATCGTATCACTCATGATATACCCTGGGGATCCTGGCTCACATTCTGAGAATGGTAATGGAACCTAAATACTGTGCGTCTTGAAGGTGGATATACACCCGAATCATCCTCTGACAAGGTAAACCAGGATCCCTAAAAACACATTATCTCCACGCCAAACGACACAACACCACTCTCCGATCGCCTTTGCGACCACAGAGTTGCGTCCAGAAACATGCCTTAGAAGTTTTTTTTTCACCAAAATCAAAACAAAAATCCCTAGGATGCATGAATGGTATATCTAGACTACCTAGAACCCAACGGTCGACCTCTTTGTTGGGTGGTTGAGTCGGCACCATTTTATGGGTCAAATCTCCCCAAAATATGGGCCCCATTTGGGTTCTAGGTACATTTACCATAATGTAGGGTCAAATTGCGTAAATATGCATGGATAATACAGCCATGGTACAAAGCCATAAAGTAGATCTTTGCACTTGCCATACACATTGGGCAAGCAATTGTGCAGTTACATCCAACCATGCACGAGGAACAACTAGATTGCATATTTCAATCTATTCACTTCTGACAAAATATGCTATACAACTACGTACATCATGATATCTGCAACGCGTCGATCAACAATCTGCCACAAAACCTATGTGATGCATTATCCTTTGGTAGCCCTAAAATCCCTCGGCGATATTTTTGGACAAAGTTGAATACCGCAAAACCGAGGAATGTGCTTAGATGTGTTTAGATCAAAAACAAAGGTTCAAAGAAACAAACAAACAGATCAAACAGTGCAGCGCCCTAAATTAATAGATAACAGCTCAAGAAAGTAACAACTCACCGTAGATGACCACACGACTTAAAGTACCCAACAAAAAAAGCATATTCCACACATACAGAGTATACAGTGAATACCCAAAAAATGCATATAGTAATAATTGTCTAATAGACATGCCTACCTAAGTATTATTCAAATATATTCAACCAGATAGATTAGAAACTGTAAACACACAAGACACGCATCATATTCAGAAACTCCTAGGAGATATTAGCTCCCCACACATCCCAAACCTTATAACAGTTCCCCCCAAAACAAACACTAACATCACTTGCTGGAAAATCCACCATGAATGAGCGGATGTATTTCCTATTGAAAATGGTGGATCTTCCATGATTTTCCAATGTCATGTTAGTTTTCAGGGGTGTAACCATTAAAACCCAAACTTCCTCTCACTGGACTGAGACCCCTAAGGCACCCTGCCATCGCCAGAGGAATGATCCAGAAAATCTGGGGGATTTGTGGCATTTTGACCCATGGAAACAAGGGAGATTTGGGCTCATGTCGGTTCTATGTCCGTTTCACTAAACCATTAAGATTAATGATAGCAAATGTACCAAAAAATATTGCATTCATATATACATTTTTCAGTGTTAGATACTGCCCTTTGAGTGATATCCAACTGCATAATATGAGACTTTCAGGTCATTCTGGGCGGAAAACAATTAGTGTTTACGGTTCAATTCTACTGTAAATCTGAATATGTTTTTCTTGAGAATGAGCCCCTGTTTCAGCATGGTACTTACATGGTTAGCTTGCATAGCTATAAGACTGGGCCAATTACAATGCTTATATGTGTCAGGGTCTAAACTCCTTATACTAGGGATGGTCATGCCCCTTAATAGCGAATACTTATAATGGGTATAGAAAACCCCACTATTGGGTTGATGAGTTTATCCCTGAACACACGGAACAAAAGGGAGTTTAGACCCCACCACATATAAACAACCTAAATTACAGGCATTTTGGGCAAATTATCATTTCGAAACCATGGGGTGCGCTCACCAATTCCTCAAAGATTAGTTTGTGTTTAAAGTTCATGTTCCTCAGCACTATTGTAAGCATAGTGCGAAGAATGGCTCCCTTAAACATCACAAAAACTGGTAGCAAATCCCATCATTTCAGGCCCCCTAAAAGTGATGTTAGTTTGACCCAGTCTTCGCAACCCTTGACCCAACTCCTTCCTAGTTGGTGGTTGAACCAACCCATCTGAAAAATATGCGCAAGTCAAATTGGATCATTTCCCCAGGTTGGGGTGAAAATAAAACATATTTTAAGTTTCACCACCTATCTTCAGTATCAAACAAGTTTTTGAAGGGTGAGATTTCTGAAACCATTCTGAGGAACAGCTGAGTGGTAAAACAAAGTGATAGCTCCGACGAGTGTCTCGCGGGTCTGATAGGGTTGTTCCTTTCCAAATGGGACTTGGCTGCTTGTACTAAACCAAAACTTGTTTGCTTGGCACATGTTTTGATACCAAGCAATCCACATAACAAAGAAGCACTTATAAAAAATTCGTCCTTCACCATGAACCATATACAATGTTGTATCACATATACCTGGCCTGACTTTCTCGGTGTAAATCTGCAACCCAAATTTCCCCATCACGTGGACTTTCTTCAGCTTCGCCAAGACAAGGGGGGTGGTGTCTCAAGGGGATCGCTAAACCTATGGTTCTTCTAAGGTTCCCTTCTTCAAACGTAAGGGCCCTAAGAATCCAAATCCTTCCCTAGATATTGAGGGATCTAATCAATCCCATCTTCAATGTATCTCAGGATACTTCTAGATTCTGAAGGGGGGGGTTCTAGTTTTAGCCAACAACGAACTTTCGGTCGTAGAAAAAAAACATCCACCAAGTTTGCCAACAAATCTGGCTGGTGGTTGAACTAACCCCTTTGAAACATATTGGCCAAAATGGGTTCATCTTCCCCAGGGATCGCGGTGAAAAAAAATATTTGAAACCAACCCAAGGAATTCCTAACCCTAAATTCTTTGGGTATTTTGGGGTGGAATACCCTACAATCACCACCACCAAAAATGTTTGCAAGCCAACCAACCACCTAGAAATCCTCCTTAAGGAACCCCTGCACAAGTATGGATGAAGCGAAACTGGTGTTGAGTAGCCACCTTGGAATCCGTTTCAATCATCCAAGATTGGGCAGTTCGAGGTCCAAGTGTGGGTACTCACCGTGATATAAGCTGTATGGATACGGCTTATGTAAGGGAAACCTTACACCCCCAAAATAGCCTTTTTCGGTTCAGTACCTCCGTTTTAGGTACCTGAAACTTTGGGTGACAATATTGCAACATCCCAAAAGGATCCATGCATGGTATACATTTACCATACAAAATCAGCCAAATGTGGGTAAATATGCCATTCATGGATCCTATGGCTATTGCAATATTCCAATTCCAATTCATGCAAAAATTCCATTTAAAGAATTCCAATTCAAAAAAAATCCATGACAAATGCAGTACAATGATTCTGAAAGTATTGCAAATTCATTTTGAAATGGTATTTCAACATGTTGCAGAATATCGACAACAAATTTTCGATTTCAATGATACCATCTGGCATTTGATGCTGACATAACGATTCTTACAACTTGTTCCATCTTCGAGTGGGAATGGGATGGGAACAAATGACACAATTCCCAAGAAACCACTGATTTTTGATGAATTGTCAAAGAGCTATTCCCTAGTGACTTCGCAAAGGACAAAGGAGATGACCTGGCAATGATTCTTGGACAAACACATTTGAGCAAAAAAAGAATATATACTTTCCATGAAGTCCTGGTTGTTTAATAGGAATCCTTGTAATGACTGCGTAGTACAATCCCCCCAAAAACATACCTGAACAACTAGCGGACCTTTTTTTTCATTGCTCATTTGCCTACCCTGCAATCAAAACCCATCCCGATTGCAGACCTCGAGGTTTCCTGGGGTAGTACATCATCTAACTAAAACGCCAAACTCCATAGAATGACTCCACCCCGGAAAATTAACATGTTGAACCGAAAAATCACCTACCCTCCCTGAAACTAACAACTTTTCGCCCCTGAAAATAGGGGCCCCCTGGAATCTCGGAGATTCCGGCTTTGAAAACCACTATTTTCAGGGGCAAACTGTTAGTTTCAGGGAGGGTAATTGAAATGGAAAATCATCTGAACCATCCACCTCCGTGACTTTGGGTTCCAGCCGTTAATTTTCCAGGATGTATCCAGTTTGCTCTTGCCCCGCGGTGCACATGTGTTCAAATTTCACCCCAACCTTAAACCTCTTTGCTTGCTATCTTTGGAGCTACATATGTCTTTTCTCACCACAAGGAACATGTTCTCCAAGACTCATTGACCTATGTACTATTTACACCTCATTTTTGACTATATGTGCTTGCAAATCTGTAGGTGAAGACGAAAAAAAATAAAACCACTGACTTCCAAGAAAATTGCCTTTGGTAAACTTGGCAGCTTTATCTACAGTAGGTGGTAGTTTCAATCCGTCTAAAAAAATATCAGACAAAATGGCTCTTTTCCCTAAGTAGGGGTCAACATAAACCATATTTGAAGACACCTATTGTTGATGGAAGAAATCCCAAACAACCACCTGGGATGTACCAAGCCCTCAAATAATGGGATAACCTGCCAACCTCAACTGCTGACCGCCGGATTTCAGCCATTAACAGTAGTTCTGGTGTTGACGGTCACATATCTCATATCGCCATAGCTCACCCAAATCTTCAAATATCTATGTCCCTCTGGGGTCCTCCCCACCAGAAAGTAGACCGGAAACCTCAAAAAATGCGTTCGTTTTGGCAGCCGTGGAAGTGTGTCAACTTCCGATTTCCCCTAAGGTGCTTTTTCAAAAAGTTCCAAAAATTTTCTCCCAAATGGTGGTGAGTTTAGTGGTGATTTGACACAGTAAAATCCTTCAAATATCCTCTGCAATGTTCACTTGTGATTGATAAAAACACCAATTTGCTAAATTAGAGGTTACCTCAAACAAATGATCAACAAATACAGTAAGCCAGCAGAAAACGACTAAAATGGAAATCTGTCCCAACCCATAGCATCCATGTATGGTGTATTTACCTAGATTTACCACAAAAATCAACCAAGAGTTGGCAAATATACCATGCATGGATGGGTTGCCTGGGGTTACGCGTGTCCAAATCATGAAAAGGCGACCTTTGTACCAACACCTCAGCTCTCAGCATCCAGAAAATGATTTTCAATAGACATTTCAGTGTGATGTCATTGAATCAGGTAGTTCCATGTAGTTCCCTTCTTTAAAAAAACCCTTGCAAGTTGTTGTTGGATGGAAACTTGTACTCTGTCAAAACATGTTTTGTACAGTAACTTCTTTTTCAAACAGGTGTTGTTTGAAAGCTGAATACTCATCTGGATGTATTTCAACATGAGCGAACTTATATACCAAAAATCCTGAAGCGATACTTTGCAACTTGTACAGTAGTTCAAAAAAGACTCTGGTGGAACTTCGGGTGTCTACGGATTTTGACATCCAGCATTGGTGGCGCTAAAATCATCTTATTATCTTGACTATCGATCTTGGATCTCTGAAAACAGTATCTACATACATCTGGGCAATTTATTATAAATCCTAAACCTGATTTAAGGCCGTTTCCCTTCGTTTGAGTGCCCGTTCCCAACCTGAGAGGCGAAGAACGGACACATAGCGGTCGATGGCGTGTCCTTGACGCTGGGTGAGAAAGATGCAAATGCCCACATGGCAAATGCAAGAACCTTGTGTTGCGTTCGTTGGAACCGCAACTGCTGACATCTTCACTTTGTCTGGAGTACAGGACTCCTGGAAAACCATAGTCTCTGAAGGGTCCTGAGCGGTGATCAACCCAGCTGGGTCAAATCGCTGGTACACCAAAAAACTTGAATCAAAGGAAGTGACCATATTCGACAACGGCTTGTACTCAAGGCAGGAATGTTTGCCTTTGAAGTCCACTGTCGCGGCATCCAAAATCTTGTTGCCCAATGAGTCATCCTGTCCCAATCCAAGATTCCATGTAAATTTGTTACTTCTGAACCATACGCACAGCTCTGCCAAACCTTGTCTTGTAGGTGTGGCACGAGGCGTAATTCTTCGAGAAATCCTCGACATGCTGTCTCCGGCTGTTGAACGTATAGCTCTCTTCATAGCGCGCCGTCAACCATTGATCTGCAATCTCATTGACTCCAAACATATGTGTGATGGAGAAGCTTCTCGCTTCATCAAATCCATATCCTTGAATGAGGCCCACTATCATCACCGAAATCTCACGAAGGTGCAAACTGGTCATGAACTGTAGCCTTTGCATTCGGCTAAGCGCCAACCTTGCAGTACCATTCTCTGATCCATCACCAACCCAAGGAAGTCCTGGTTGAGGATCATCTGGAATAGCACCTTCGTCCTCCAATTGCGCTGCAAATGGAACAACCCACTCATTTGAGTCGCTGTCTTTGACGAATAGTCCACATCCTGTATACATACGCAGCCCTGATGCTGCTGAAGAACAGCTGTATCCATTGATCCTTGAATTCAATTCCTCTTTGCTACTGAATGCAAACGCTGTAAACGTCAGTAACCTGATTTAAGGCCATTTTTGGGGAGGGATTCCCTTGCTAGACGACCATTTGGGGTGACCTCGGCTGAGGTCGTTATAAATTGCCCAGATACATTTGCTGTATATATAATATATTATAGCAAACCATGTCATACATGGGGACATGGAATCACAAACATCCATGTATGCATGGAAGAATATGGATGCTAAGGTCATCCAACCGAGTCACATAATGAGAGCAAAGACTCCAGAGCCTCTCCTCAGCCGGACAAAAAAAACACAGATGCAACTGTTGGCATGTGGATATTTCAAGACGATCATGGTGTATTCACCTCTTCTACACCCCTTGGAGATTAACATGGAACATGTCCTCATGGAGGTTTGGAAGATCATGTTCCTCTCTAAATTGGTGATGGCTGTAGGTTCCAGCCGTTAATATTCCAGGGTGTATGGAGGGTGGCTTCAAGAGAGTTGTCTCATGACTTAGAGATATCCGCCATGTTTGGGATTTGTATAGCTGTTTTCGGTAAGGAGGAGCCAGAGATCCTTTACAAAAAGGGTTGGGTAACTAATTCCAAATTCCCTTGGATGTGCTTAATGGTGATGAATGCCGCGGTATCAAATCCGTCAACAAATCACATTTTTAAAAAAAAACAATCCAAGAATCAAAAATCCGGCATATCATTCAATTAAGGCTAATTATTTGCCTTCTTCAGGATCCAAAAAAAGAGGTTATAACCCCATGTTTTCCGGCACGAAAACCATCAAAAAGGTTATTAAACACGTACCACCCCGGAAGTTTAACATAGACCCTGAAACTATAGGCCTTTCCAAAAATAGGCCGGGCTCCAAAAGGAACATTCATCTTCCAACCCAACATTTTTCAGGGGCGAACTGTTAAACTTCAGGGGATCCCATCCAAGTCATGGGATGCCCCGATCCTCCAAGTCAAATGGTCTGAGCCAAAGGGACGTATGCTCAATCATCATCTGTCGGAGCGCTGCGCTCTTAAAGACAGCGGCACCTTCGCTGGCGTCTTTGTCATACTCCACCTAAGGGCATGCAGCGTTTCGCCGAAAAAAAAACATGGCGAAAACGGCATGTTAAAGGCCACAAGTATACCCAGAACATGTATTTGGGACCACTGGAAATAAACCTGAACAAAAATATAGGTCAAAATTTAAATGGTCCATTTCCTCAAGTAGGGGTGAACATAAAACATATTTGAAGACACCACATACGGTTGATGGCAGAAATCCGAAACAATCAACTGGGATGTATAAAACCGAAAAAAATAATGGGATAAACTACCAACCTCAACTGTTGAGTTTACCGGATGTCTGAACCATCAACAGTATGAAACGTGTATTGGGGACCCCTGGAAATAAACCTGGCTGCATACATGATACATGGATGTAAATCCTTGTTAATTTTGTCCACAACTACAGGTGGTTTGTAGAATTTACTAGGGTTTTACATATTACTGACACCCTCATAAGTTTCAACTTTCAAAACCCTGGACAGGAAGGACCACTACTTGGATGTCCCAGAAATGTATATATATATATATAGGATCAATGGGTTGTTTCACCTACTTGTAGACGGGATATATTAGGGTTTTAACCCATTTACTAATCATTTACTAAATTCCTGGGACATCCAAGTAGGCGATATCATACCTACTGATCCCACTCATTTATCAAGACAAGTTGGGACCAGTTGATCCCACCATGTAGTAAATTTTATCAACACACTCCAGTATCCATGAGAATCTCAGCGACTCACGAACTAGCCAGCGGTATTGAGGGATTGCTAAGGGATCATAGTGATTGATACCCCCAGTTAATGAGGCGGGCTATTTCTTGGGGAGAGGGGCGCATTGGGGGCACCCTTAGATTTCCATGATACTAGACATGCTTGGCAAGGATTTCTGGAAAAAAACATGATATGTTCATATTGTCGATATGGTTCTCAAAGATCCGAAATGAATAAACCGAACTCTGAATCTCAAAGACTGGGTGAAGTCAGGAGGGTACTTGGATGATTGAGAGAGGAGACATATAGTCCTAAAAGGATCATGGAGTCATGGAGGATACCAAAGCAATTTTTTAGCAAAAGCAAGTGACACTACTACCAAAGAGCCCCTATACGGCACACACCCCACGCGACATCACGTGACCAATATATCAAATCCCCCATTTCATCTGATATGCCCCAAAAAAACCCTTCCAGGAGCCATGTAGACCAATGAGTTTGGCAGCAATCATTCCTTGGATTTGATGTTTCTAGACCTTGATAATCTCATGGTAAGCTACTTCAGCTGCCGAATATGAAGGGATTGAACATATCCTCCGGGCTCCTTTTACTTCAATGCTCTATGATGTTACTGTAGCTCTTTGTTTAGCAGACTCACTCTGACCCACTTCTATAGCATATCTATTGGCTACAAGCCACCGCTACTAAGCATTCAAATATCAACAACCCTAAGAATCGATGCATCTCAAAACTGCTTCCATTTTGGAGATCCCATGGCCAGAACCCTGCGAAAAAACAACAAAAAAAAACAGAGTGAAACTACCCCTTCTTTTTCGGATAGGTCCAATCGCTGATTTCTTAGGGAAAATCACCCGAATCGGTTCCCTTCCAATCTTCCAGCCAAAGACACATGACGTACCTCTGAGATGGCATCATATGAAATAAGCACTAGCACCTGCGTTTGGGGCCCAGGGAGGCAGGTGCTAAGGGGCCCGGAAATCATTGGAAAAACCTGGGGGATGTATGATTTCTTTATTCAAATGGTAAGGAGCCAAAAACTTTTCAACACCTGCTCTGGTAACTCATATCTGTCAGTCAACCAAATGCATGGCGGAGTGTTTGGGATTCCAGAATTGAAAATGAAGTTCAAGTCGAATGGAAACAAACCGTTGAACTATATCAAATTGTTGTGTGTTTTGTTCCCGGACCAAAAAGCAAAACAGAAACCATATCTGAATTGTAGGGTGTGTGTGTGTGTGAGTGCGTGTGTGTGTGTGTGTGTGTGTGTGTGTGTGTGTGTGTGTGTGGCTTGAATAGGTCGCTATAATTTGCCGAGATTTGTGACAAATCCGAAGAACATTCCTGTGAAGTGTGGCAGTGTTTGATGACTTTTTCAGAGATTTTCAAATTTCGAATATATACAGCAGTCATGAAATGGGAGAAAAAGGTTCAGACCGAAAGAAAACAAACACAACCTGAAGAGAGTGATGACATTCAAACGCATGAAACAAAACAGGCCAAGAAAGCGGTACGTGGAGAATTGATACAAGTCTCGGAGACTAATTCATAGAAGGTGGGCCCCTACTATAGTTGTAAATGGAGTTGTAACCCCTATAAATGGCCGAAAGTAAATGCATTTCCCTGTGGATATTTCACCATCACACTACTTATAACTGTTGACTTTGGGCCCACCTTGTACAATTCTCACCCCTTCCCCAGTTCACACCGGCAACTGTTCAGATAGTACCGGTATACAAAAGATTAGGTCACATGTATCTATATATACACATCATCAGCATATCATACACACACTCTTTCAACATACCTCAAATTTCCTAAACTCTCAAATCATTTTGGGAGGGGTTGACTATCTTTTGAGCAAAACATCCCCGTGTTTTTACTGACATCACATCACATATCAAATCCCGTCATGACGTTAAGTCTTTTCCTTCCGAAAAAAACGAAATTCGCAACGCGCACAGCTTCCGCAGGAAGCGAAAAACGCGCCGCCTCCTTTGGGGCCATGGTTTGGTGTTGTTGGATTTTTTTTTTTGGGCACCTAAGAAGATCCATAAAAAACTACAACAAGCAGCACTCTCCCAGAGGTTTTTTTTTGTGCAAAAAAAACTGTTTGTTTGTGGGTTGCCTAATGGCACCTCTTAATTTAACAATTAATATTAAATCAATATCCATTTGGCACCTATTGCAGGGTCCAAATATATGTACATATATATATATACTGTATATATGTCTATACATATGTTTCCCTCCGGTCTGCCTACAATTCTTGGTATGGACAAATCCACCCCTTTTAAAGCATGCATGTTGGTACCGGAGTCAAGGTTTAGGGACCCCGAACAAGATGGGCCCCTACGATCGATATAAATGGAGCAATAACCCCCAGGAATGGCGGTATACATTGATAACTGGGGTTAGTTCACCCCTATAAGTGGAACGACTATAACTGGAAAAGGGCTCATCTTGTATATTTACCACAGAAATGCTTCACATAATTTAAGCATCCGACGCATCCATGAGAGACTCATGCTGGATAGTTTTTTTTTGTCCAATGAGCAACTATATTTACCAGCACCTGCACTCGGGCCCCTTTTTAGACACCCCTTTGAAAAAGCACCCCTTCCATGTTTGAAGTGTTTGTTGATAAAATGATAAGGTTCCCGACAAGAATGACGACACAGCAATCCGTCATACACAGAACACAACACGACCCAAACCCCCAAAATGGATGAAGACAAAAACAAGCAAGAGAGATGAGATAAGATAAATGAAAGCAAGAAAAAGACGGCTTAAATATCCCGATCTCTAACAAAACGCCAACCTTTGTGGCTCAAATGAAACGGCGATCCACAACCAGATATTTTAGGCTTCAACAAAAACTCGGATTTCGATAGAGTTTCGCCCAAACTCTCAAGAGGTTTGGTATACTAAACCGCCACAAAACAGCAAAACAAAAACCAATGAGACCAACAAAGTTGGGTGAATTCCATCAAAATTCATCTAGATAATGATATATTTCCACCAACCCTTGATGCCACCCTGCTTCAAGAAAGGATCCAGGGATTTCCCCAAAACTTTTTGGGCTGTTTCTTGTGGTTTTCTGGGAACTGTGACGTTGCGAAAAGAAATCTTTTTTGAACTTTTAAATGACACCTATATAGTGTTATTTGCAATAATAGAGTTTCAGGTGGTGGAATCGTTCTGCAGATCTTTCAGTCTCAAACAAGTTGTGCGTAGGTTATTCGCCCCCAAAAGCGTGGGAGATTCGACCAAAAGCCTTGCACCAAGTCTGTGCCGCTACAGGCCTTACTATGGGATAATGGAACTGCCTGCCTGTCGCTTAATTAGGCTGGCTATTAAGCCCGTATTTTTCAAGTGGGGGGGTGGCATTGGGGGGAGTTGTACCCCTGAGATTCTCATATAATAGGACACTGGTGCTGCCCTATCTTCACAGGTGACTTCACCTACCATCATTCACCTGAAATCATCATGAATTATCCTGGGCATCTTCTGCATGCTTTGTAACTTCCCATAAAAACAATAGGATTCTAAAAAATGATAAACAATATATGCATAGATATCATATAGAACCCTCAAGTTCTTGAAAATTAACCACTTCAATTCCATCTTTATGTGGGACCCACATCTACATCCTTCCTCGTCACTTTTCACCAAGACTTCTCCAAATCTCCAGGCTAGTTGGTGGTTTCAACCCATTTGAAAAATATTAATTAGTCAAATTGGATCATTTCCCCAAGTAGGGATGAAAATAAAAAATATTTGAGACCACCATCTAGCAGGTATTTTGGAAACCTGGCCTTTAGTTCTTCATCTTCAAATCCAATTGCTGTACTGCCGACATCACATCTTTCAACGTCTCAGGTTCCAAGGTGCTTAACTCCTCCATACCTACCGCCCCGTCGGGAGGAAAAGATGTCAAAAAGGCATCGTTTGGTGGGTGAAAGGTGGGATTGATCCACAACAAACACATGGAAAAATGTGGCATAAGAATGTGAATTGGTCCGTTTAAACAAAAACATATGTGAATAAAAAACATTTAAAAAAAACTTGCTTCCTTCACATGTTCACTGAAACACATCTTACCAGAGCTATTTCTGTAAGGTTTCTCAAAAGAATGTGCCACTTGAGAAAAACATGTCACCCACATCAAAACCCATCAGTTGACTTAAAAACATGTCAAGAGAGAATCGGTCCACCCGAAGTTACAAGCTTGACATGTTAAAACTGTTCAATGGCCACACTGCGTCTAGACCCACATACTTAAACCTGGATTAATCTTGTATCATGAATCATGTTTGCCTTGTCAGGAAGATATTTACTACAGTTGGTGGTTTCAACCCATTTGAAAAATATGATCGTCAAAATGGGAATCTTCCTCAAATAGGGGTGAACATAAAACATATTTGAAACCAACACCTAGTTTATATTCATATGGTTCCACTACTAACTTGTAGAAATAACCTGACTAAACAAATAATAAGTTTTCACACCAAAGGCTTAACCTGGCTTGACCTCAAATGCATTTTGTTCCACAAACAGGCACAGTTAACAAATCCTTGTGTTCCTAGCATTTCAGGTCAACACATCCCAACTGCATGATCGCCTCGTATCTTCCTAACGTTGGTGTGTTATTTTTTTGTTTGGAGCTCCAAAAAGCTTTTGTCAATAGCTGTTTCTGGTTCCCTTAATAGGTGTTTACCACTTACATACCACTTATATATTGCCAATTGGGTGATTATATGCTGCCTACCACCTATTAAGGGAACCAGGAAACTCCATTGATTTTGGAATTTTGGGCTTGTTCATGGGAGGATGTCAACATGTCATGTCTACAGAAAGAAAGCTATCGCGGAGTCACATCCAATGGTCAAAGTTTCAAGTGTGTGGCCCTGATTCCAAAAAGAAATAAGACCGAAAAGATAGCCAAGACATATGTCAGGCAGTGTGAGGATCGTGTCAGGTGTATCAAAGGGGTCATTATATTACCAACACCAAGGGTTATCATAGCGGGGGTTATCAAAAAGGGGTTATTATCTGAACAGGGGTCATTATATGACACCAACCCAAACAATTCAAAAAATGCACTTAATCCTAAGGGAAATCCCTCAAAATTGCTATACATTTGCATCAAGTTTGATCCACCCAAAGTGTAATTCAATAACCCTCGTATCAACTCAACCCTAATTTCAGTTCTTTACAGTAAAGGTCTTGTACTATTACCAATTCAAACCTCATGCAGTCATCCAAACCCCCAAACAAAAAAACAACATAAAACATACCCCCCCTCCCAAACGGTACTGTAGTTGTTTTTTTCGGTTGTTTCCCCATTTTGTTATCCCAAAATTTCCGTGCACCTCGTAGTTTTGTACCCGCCATCTTCAAGAATTTGATATCGAGTTCTGGTGCATCTTGATAGCCTGTGGAAGGGGGTACCAGTATCTACTTGGAGAATCATCCCAGGACTTGTAAGTGGTTAATAACCATGGTGATCGTAAGTCCCTGAGTAGGGCAACGTGGGACCCCTTCCAAATGGCCCATCATGGCTTGAAAATGGGCAAGTTCCTCACCACTTAACTGGAATGATCCTCCAAGTATAGCCCAATTTTGGATAAGGCAAAAAACGCATTGGTCAGTCATTGGCCAAAAAGAATCAATTGAACTTTTTGTATGACTTTCACTCATTCAAGTCCAATCAACGAATGGTTAATTGGTGGTTTGGGGCCCGGTGGTTTGGATTCCTGGGATCCCCTTATGATACGGATTGTTACTTAAGGGCACCCTGAAAATCCCAAACCACCGGGCCCCAAACCAACAATTCACCTTGATCCAACACACAAATAAAAACAGCAAGTCTAAAGTTGAAGTACTACAGCTTTTCAGCCAGGGGCTCCATTCGATTCTGATGAAATCCAAATCCCAAACAATACACCAACTTATAATCACTGCAACAAAATCATATTTATTTTCACAAAGGTACAACTGCATCTACCCACACCATGGTAAAACTAAGGCCCGTTTTAGGTTATTGTATGGTCCCAAGAGCAACATCTGAGCCACCATTATGCTGGTTGTAAAATAGGGATCCTTACTCTATACATAATCCCCACATAACTGGGTAGTATTTCATCCGCCCGAAAACCCTTAACCTAGTATTTCATCCCCCCAAAAAACCCTAAACCAACCGTTGGTCCCTTTTTCCAAGTGCTCAAATCCATATAAACCATCTACCCCCATCCCCCTTCCCCCAAACCAAAAACAAACCCTCAATGCTGACTGACAAAAAAAAACAACCACCTTGAAGCTCGGCTAAAAGGAAGATCAATGAAGTCATTAACTTCAAATCCCATCTTTCGGACATCAATAATCCAAGGCCTCCGGCCGTTCGGTTGTTCAGTTGGTTGTTGACGTTTCCAGGCGATGCTTTTGGGCCAAGGAGTAGGGTTGGTTGAGAGTTTTTTGGGGATGTATTTTTTTGGTTGGGGGGGTCGGTTGGGTGTTGGGAGGTTGGGGGTGCGGAGTTTCAACAATAGGGTAGTTATGTTTTTTGTTTTGATATAAAGGTATCTAGTTATATGTTTTGTTATGATAAAGAGGAAAGAAAATTGACAACAGCGGGTGGCAGTTGTTGTTGCAGTACACAGGAACAAAATAAATCATAAAGCAAACCAAAGGCTATGGAAGGAAACATAACTCAAGTCAAATATTGCTGAAAAGGCAACAGGATGTCATTAATCTTGAACTAATAACTAATTGTCAACAAAACTCTTCAAGGCAGCTGTTGATAACCTTCCTTCTGTTGTTTGGATCTGTTCCGGTCAACATATGTTTTTACACTTCACCAACCTCAAGAAGCTAGGGAAAACAATCCATGCTTTCCACCGGGATAAGGTTGCTAGATATGATGAATGCAATACCTTGAGTTTAACCCCCTTGCCATCATGCAAACATGTCGCCATGTTTTTTTTGGCCAAAAAAAACATCTCAGCCGTAGCTGAAAGAACTTGGAGGAATGCTCCTGGCCCCGGTGTTGTGTCGTTTCATAATCTCACACAAGGCGGAGTTTCATGCCTCTACGAGAGGTTTGCGTCCAAAACCTTTCGGAGAAGTATTGCAAATGCAAGGCAGCTTCCTGCATACCAAAAAATACACCAGGACTTGGATGTCCCGGGGAAATTAGGATCAATGGTTGGTAAATGTATGTAAATGTGTTATTATATAACCTACTACTAAACGGAAATATTAGGTTTATAACCCATTTACTAACGATTTATTAAATTCTTGGGACATCCAAGTACCAGCAGATACGGTTGATGCGGGTTCAATCTTGCGTGACTCTCTACCCGGGGTGGTGTTCAAAAACGCTAAGGGGTTGCTTAATGGTACGCTTTCCCATCCAGTTGGCACCCCTCCGACGGTCCAGGTATATAAATGTCTTGGAGACTTGCTCACCTACACTGAGGTCTCCACAGAGTACTGAAGAGACTCTAAATCAAATAAATTGAAGTCGACAAATGAAACACAGATTCTTCAACTATCGCAATGACAATACACTAGGTGGTGGTTTCAACCAGCGTTGATAGAAAATATGGATCAACATGGATGGACATCTTCTCCGAATAGTTAGAGGTCATCATGCCTATTGCAGCAATTATCCATGATTGAAGGGGTCCTGTCATTAGCCACAGTTTTTATACGTTTTGAAGGAGGTATATTTTGCCAACGGGTCACGTTGCTACACACAAATGTTGAGCAGTTTTTTGAATTAATTAATATCATTAGTGGATCGTGCTTGTCACCCATGCAAGCGTTCAATTCACGCCAGTTTTGAAGATTGGAAAGACGAAAACCATCCATCTCAAGATGCGCAACGACCAAATCCAAAAAGCCATCATCAAACCCAAATGCTCCATGGGACGATTGAATATTTGCCTACATCTGGCATAAATGTATGGTACATGTAGGTCACAACTCCAGTCCCATGTAGCAAACGGGAAACATAAATCCTTAAGAAACTTAGAGACACAATTTTTTAACTAGAAACCTATGGGGATTGTTCAATGTGTTTTTGATTTGTTTCGTTTGGACATTCCCGGAAACCACGAAAAAGGTCGATCGGCGATTCTTCTGTCCATCGCGCAGACAATGCCACTGCTGCTTAGCCTTAAGAATCACAGGGAGTTTGGAGCCCCTTGCTGCTGGAACCATACCAATAGCAGTTGCAGCAACCAAAAAAAACAGCAAAATGCGCTTTCATATATTCATTTAGAGGGAAAATTGGGAAGATGTTCATCATCCCCCTGCCAAAAAAAAAGAAACAAACATGTCGGAGATATTTCTGTTAAACCCTTCGGCATAAATAAGGGGTTCAACCCTATAGTGCTCCCACAATATTGCCTTGACCAATAACTGATGAAAAGTTGGATTCTTATTTAAATTTGAAAGCTGTGAAAATATCTAAAGCCCGGATGATCCAATATAACCTGTAAAGATGCCTGGAAGACCCGTGAAACAGGGTTTTCCACTTGTTCCCCAAGAAAATGTATTTTCTGTTTGGGGGGCCACTAGCAGAACTTGGGCTTTCCCGCTTTCCCGCTTTCCCTTTTTCTCAATCTTAAAGAACAAAACTAATTTGAAGAAGGGCAATTACTTCAGGCGTTTTTCACCTATCTGTGGATCTAATCTCCACAAGAAAAGAAAACATCCAGCTTCCCCATTTTCAACAACTAATACTACTACCATCCAGATCAAGGAAAAGCCACCGCAACCAAAAAAAACATCCCACAATCCCGTTTTTGACAGCACATTGTTCAGCGAAAGGCACTTCTTGGGCAAATTAATTCCTAACCCTGAATTCTTTGCGCATTCTGGGGTGGAATGCCCCACAATCACGGGGTTTGCCATAATGACTTAAAACAACCCTAAAAAATTGGAAAAAACTCTACATCACCAAGGGAGAATACCTGTCAATCTTTAGCTAGTTGGTGGTTTCAACCCCTTTGAAAAATATTAGTTAAATTGGATCACTTCCCCAAATGGGGATGAAAATAAAAAATATTTGAAACCACCACCCAGTTAGGGTTGATTTTCTCATGTAACTTTCGGTTCTTATGGTGGAATTTCGGAATACCCTACAATCACCACCACCAAAATGTTGGGGTGCCAGACCCTGAAGAGGCCGCGGGCCAAGGTGGGTCACTAAACGAGCCCTTGCCGATCGTTATGTGTATGGAGTTTTTTTTGTTCACCTATAAATGGCAGAAAAGAAATGGGGTAACTAAAAGTATAACCCCTATACGTGGAGTTATCTCACCCTATATATACAGTACATATTGATTTAATTTCACCCTATAAGTGGACTTATTTCACCCTACTTATTGATTGGTTTTTGGGCCCACCTTGTACCAATTCTGAGATCCAACTGACCCACTGCACCTTGAGATCCCCTTCAGCGGCCCAGGCACTTGGGCGTCTGTTCCAAACAACGTTTGAAGATCGCCTCCTTCAACTCTATCGTCACGTGCCATTTGTCCTGTCATGAGGTTCATCTTGAAAAAAAAGCATATGTTTGGTGACTTGGTGGTTTTGGGCAAAAATTGTAGTATATACGTATATTATTACATTAGGTACCGTGGATAGTTTAAGTTGGTGGTCTATAAAGTATATTAAGATCACATGTTTCTTCTTTTTGGGTCGTTTATACAACACTTCTTGAAACAGGATGTAGTTGCTCATCGAAAAACGCACATCCAAGCGTCAATGTGGTGACACTGACGGCGGTTTGTGGGAAGAAGCACAGGGGTGTTCAAGTGCTAAGTGTCAGGTTATATATGGCTGCATTCCGGAATTGGTATGTAAATGTAGTGGCTTGCCGTTCATACGAATATGCCGGATACTGAACTATCCTGAAATATCTTGAGGATGGGATTGGATCCCTTAACGTTCGCCCTTAGCTCCCTGGCCCCTGAAAAGGCCTAGCCACCCACCCCGAGCCACCCAAAAGGGAACGGATTCCCAGAGGCTCAGTGTATGAATTTACCTATATACATTTGGTTGGTAAATGTAGGTAAATATAGCATATATATATACGGTATATACGTATTGAGTATCTGATGTATCTGGGATTGTGACCTCCTTTTGCCATCAATTTTCAGGGGGAGAGCTGCTGCTAGTTTTAGGGAGCCACTTCAAACGCGCCACGAAAAAATATCCTCGGATACTTTCCATGGAATCCTGGTTGTTTAAAGGGATCCTTAAAATGGCTTATTAATGCTTGTTACAATCCCCAGATAACTGGGTAGTAAGGATTTCATCCCTTATATAACCCGACCAACAACTTTTTTTCATTGCTCAAACGTCCTTTGGTATGTTTTTCAATGCTGCCAAAGTGAGGATCGTATCGGGCAACCTGAGGCCGCAATCAACAAGAAAACTGTGTGACGGAAATGTAAGGGTACCCCGCAATGCCACCCAAGAAACACAACACCTTATTAAGGGGTCATCAACAACCATAAACCCAACATAATCAATAATAACTAATAAGGCCATATTTCTTTGGGGGTGTGGCATTGGCGGGGCACCCTCAAATTCCCATGACTATCAGGGCCCTCCACGACACGACGAAAACATCATCAATTTCCAGGCAACGATGTTTGATCGCTGGATTCCGGCGATTCAATTTGCAAAGAATATATAATTTCAGTGTTGGGGTTCAAATTTATCGCCCCTTCAAAGAAAACTTAATTTATCTCATGAACACGGGTTATAGCACGGTTATAGGGTAAGTTGCAGGTTCATACTCAATCCCAGACATTTATTCAGGCAGAAATCTAGATCAAGATGTCCAAGATTTTGTTTTGGAATACTGTTGATATATGTATATATATATACCCTAGACATCCAAAATACCTCCTGAGAAGGTGCTTTAGCTACTTATTTTTTTGGGGGGGGGGTCCAAATACCTTCTCAGGTGGTGTTTGCATGTCTAGGGATACATTGAAATTGTAGGAATCGGACAGTTTCGGACAGCCAAGGACCTTGCTTCTAAACAGGTAACGAGTCCCTGATGATTTTTTCTTCCCAAAAAGATGCGTCGTAAATGTTTTTGGTAATGAGTGCTTCAAGCCCTGCTAGTTGGTGGTTGAACCATCTCAATTAAAAAATATTTTAGTCAAATTGGATTATTTCCCGCAGGATCGGGGTAAAAACATATAATCATAATATTTGAAACCACCACCGTTTGCCTGCATTTTGGACGTTTCAAACTTTCAGAAAGGAAAACATTTCACAAATGTTAATCTGACACAGTAGACCACCAACCGTCATCACAAAAAATCCAACTATCCCATCCAAATCCAACAAATAGGAATCAAATACAGGAAGTCGCCACCCACCTAGGCACACAAACAAAATGGTAAAAAAAGCAGTACCAAAAAAGCAGTACCAGACCCAAACGCTCAATGTATGGTAGAGTTACCTACATTTGGTCAATTTGTATGGTAAATGTAGGTATACTGTAAATATACCATGCATTTGAGTATTTGGGAGAGTAAAGATACATTTGAGAAAAAACACATTTTTGGTGCTTTATTTTGTGACTATGCCACCATAATGGATCTGAATGTCCATTCCTCTCGACATCTGCAAGGTGGAACCCTACTAGGTATAAATGGAGTTAGAACTCCTATAAATGGCCGAAAAAGAAACATGGGTTAGCTGGGGTTATTTCAACCCTATAAGTGAAGTTATAAATCTATGGTTATATGGTGTTATAACTCTATACTTACTGTTGATGGAAGAAATCCTGCACCAGTTCATAGGTAGTGTTCCCATTATTTACAAGGTTCTATACATCTCAGGTGGTGCAGGATTTCTTCCATCAACAGTATGACAGTATGACTAGTTTTTTGGACCCACCTTGCACAAATCAACATATAAACAAAGCACTCCATTTGCTCGGCCACACGGGGCAAGCTAAAGTCCAACACCTCGAGAACAGATCAAGAATGCCACTGTCCATGGATGGCACTAAAGAAAGCAGGAGGGCACAAGGTAGGTAGAATGTTCCTTTAGAATAAGCAAACTATAAGTATATGTATATATATGTATGTATGTCTATATCATATCGCTATTTGCTTACTGCAAAATCAATAAGCAGGGTGTTGACGCAGCTCCATTTTAGCATTTGAAATAAGGTACTTGAAAAAAACAAACTCTATGTGCAAGTTGCCCTGTGGCTATCTGTCAGGTCATTGGTCCTCCCAACGGGTTCTAGTGAAACAAAAATCATCCGACCGTTCTAAATGGCGTTAAACAAAAACCTGGTCAATAAGTCTTATCAATGGGTAACTGAGGACATGACCCCTATAAAATATCTATAAAAGGAGTTATAGGAGCCCCTACTTATATCTGTTTTTGGGGCCACCTCGTCGGTATGCCACGGGAAATGAAGCTGGAGAAAGATCGTCTGTTTACCATTAGCAAGACAGGTTTTTGGTGGTCACCAGAAGTTGGGCACTAAAAAAACGGGCACTTCTCCTATCTATAGTCAATCGTCGATGCTCCCCAAAACATCAACAAGGGAACGGAATCATATATATGCTCATCAATTCATTCAAATAATCCTGAAATCAATTTCATAACTTGATTTTATAGGATTCTTCTTTGGAATTCCTGCTTTTTCTTACATATTTCTTCCACACCGAGCCAGCGACATCAATTTCTTGTGTGGGGAAGATCTTTCCCCTTTTCGACTCACCAGACCCCAGGGCACTTGAAGGAACTCGGTGGGAAAGAACTGCAGCCGTGATGCCTTAGGATTTCCCCCACCGATTACGGGTGTTGAAAAGTGACGGCCGACCACTCGTGGTCCCTGAAAAAAACCACCCGTTGAACAGCAAAAAAAAACTGAACAACATGGCAGTTGGAAGGGAACTTTCCTTTTGGTGCCCGGCCTGTTTTGTAGAAGTTATTATCAAGTATTTCTCATCATCCACACATCAGATGAATTTCAGGCCCATGATCTAGCAATCTAACGCAAAGAAGGTGGATTTTTTGGGGCCATGCTAAACTTTAAACGTCTAGGGTATATGTTTTTTCCAAGGATGGAATTAAAGGATAGAAAAATACATGCAAAACATGGGCCAAAACTTCCAAGCCAAAACAACAGTTGGAAGGGCGTGCCATGGTGCAAGAAGTAACAAAAAAAGACAACACAGATCTACACGTCACAATGTCTTGATTCTTCAAGTGTTCCGCATTTCCACATCTTTCACATTTCAAAAAATCAAATTTAACCTACAATCCGACCCTACACATCCCCAAGGTTTACTTCAAGAAAAATCACAAGGCATTTGTATAACCCAATTAAATATATAAACATATACATTACGAACCAACTGCAAGGAAAAGGCACTGGAGTGTTCTCATGTCTAATGTTATCAAAATAACGCTTCCCCCTCATACACTGTAAGTATCAAGTTTGATTTTCCTTTCAAAATAATGGGTCCCATTGAATGACTCCTGTGATTTGTCCATCCTTCTGGGATTCCCCAAACATAAGCATGGACGATAGAACCAAGATTTGCGGCCGGCACTGCCTGTTGGGCTGGAACATCGTCGTCAATGGTTGGTTGGTTTCTGAAGTTGATTTATATATGTCTTCTGTTTCAAATTGGTAAACGATTTTCGGTAAAATTTGTGGAAAAAATGCAAAGAAACAGCTGGGATGCAACAAATCCCCATAGGATCCATGTATGGTATATTTACTTGTAGTATTTACTAATACCATAGAAAAATCAACCATTCATGTATAGGTCAAGATACCCTTCCCATGAAGAGTCGTCATGGGTGAAGCGACCCTGAAACAGCTCAAGGGAAGACTGTTATGATTGCCAAAGGGATGACTAACATCATTCAGGTTTGCC
The DNA here is from genome assembly GCA_000507305.1 of Breviolum minutum Mf 1.05b.01. Taxonomy (NCBI): domain Eukaryota; class Dinophyceae; order Suessiales; family Symbiodiniaceae; genus Breviolum; species Breviolum minutum. The sequence goes on from DF239895.1 coordinate 71,392, forward strand.
GATAAATGTACGTACGTATGTATATGGGTGTTTCCAAAAATGGTAGCACACCCAAATCATCCATTTTAATAGGGTTTCCATTATAAACCATCCATTTTGGGGTATCCCTATTTTTGGAAACACCCGTATATCAAAATGCATGTAACTAAATACATATTGATGAAGAATGAATACATGAGTATAGATTTCATGTATTATACGTTAAATACTGGTATTCTGGAACGAAAGATCTAATCATTTCTATTTGCATTTCATTTTCAATCAGCCGAAAACAAATGCCGCCATGTCACATTGTTTTGGAGGATACTGAGAACTCATGTTACTGTGGATGCAAGATACTCACTCTCTATTGTTCATGAAGCGCCTGCCAACTACTTTTTGTTGTTCTTCTTGTTGTTGTTGTTGCTGACTAGCTTGTAGTTACATATTACATGGCGCATTGTAATTGCAGTGCTAAACTATCCATCTCAAATTCACACGCTTCAATACCTCGATGTCTTTATCCCACTACTGAAGACACAAATTGGCTCATCATGAAAATGACAATTTCACGTGCACATATCGACGATATAACAGGCAACAGAAACAAAAAACATAACAGGAATGACAAACACTATTCCAATAAAAGGAAACCCTGTGGAGAAGCAATCACTAACTCATACCTGTCTTTGTTCCAGCCACTATTCTGGATAGAACCTTGACCTTGACTGAGTGTGTGCAGACCTTTGTCCATAGAAAGGCTCGGAAACCAATCAAAAGCAACCATGTGGTTTTAACCCAAGAAGGTCATCTAGTCTCTGTGCCATCTATATTGCTGGGGAATTTCAATGAATCAATTTGTTGGGCAACCTTCATGCTTCAACCACCTCTGTGTGAAGTTGACTGTTGCCGGCTATGGGTTACCCTAAAACTTGTGAGAACAAGAAAGTTTGTACAAAACAGCTAGACATGCAAATACCTCATTAGAAAGCGTCTTCGGCTTTGTTTTTGGGGTTCAAAGTGACATCTTCCCAGAATCCTGCAATCATATTACTGCCGATACATTACCTTAACTTTCATTCACTTTCCCAAGTCCCCTCCAAGGGTGTCAAATTTCAGCCCCCAGATCTGATTTTGGTGTTTTTCTGGGGCTCACATTTCAGACCCTTGGACGTTCGTTCCACCAAGCAACCTTCCATCCCCCCCAGTTGCACCTGTCCCAAATCACATCTTTTCTTCAACTCCACACTCATGGCCTAGCACCGTTTTGGCTTAAGGGAAGTGCTGCAGGGATAAACTCAAGGAAAGATTGTGAGATGCCACTGAGATAGGAAGTGTAAGCTCCTGTCGCCCACAATGCTCCTCAGCTTTCTGAACACCATTGTGCCAAGTTGTCTTGGCTCGACACCTTGAATGACGTCACTGTGTGCGAAGTCTGAACAGCCTATGCTCAACAGCAATTACACGCACCTGGTGTGGACGGATAGCACAATTTGTGGGATTGGCTGATTGCACAGGCTGATTAGCCTTCAACCTCAGAGACGCGTTGACCTCTTTGAATACCTTGGCGCTTAGTTGCTTGAGCGGGGCTCGAACTTTGAGCTTTTGCTGGCTCTTGTCCACCGTTGGATCTTCTGAGCGGTGCATTTCCATCAACGGACTCTGCTCGACCACACACCTCTCAAATACCCCCAGCTCCTGGCGGGCCCAAGCGGCCCAAGTGCAACTTTTGATGTCGCTTCCTTGAACGATTTCAGTGCCCTCCGTGTGAACGTTGCGGCGATCGAGGCAATAACATATATCTCTTCTGGCACTCTGCGCAACTTCGGACGCAGGTTTTCAACAGCTTCTTCTGCCATTTCCCGCTGGTGGGCCCTCAATGTAAAATTCTAAATGTCTGATCATTTGACGTTGGAACATCGTGTCTGTTGTCGACACCTGGTTTGAACTTCTATCACTCCTATCTATCAGGCAGGGATGTTATTGTATAAGACCCTATTTTGGAGCTACCATTCTCAGCATATCTTGACCTCAAGAGAAAACTGAAACATTTCAAAACCTTGAACTTGAAACTTAGAAAGCACGACCCTTTTTCCGTATCTAAAGAATAGGTACCTCCAACCTTCTGCAAACTAATTTCAAATGACAATGTCACACATATTTCTACCTGCTCCCCAGTATGCTCAAAATAGGGGCTGCTGTAACAAAAACACATGTCAAATTGTTTTTCCCGTACACTCCCTGAAACTTACAATTCACCCATGGGCCGGGCCCCAAAGATTGCATCTTCCAATTCCATCCATTTTCAGGTGCTATAATATATTGTTAGCTTCAGGGAGAGGTACTCCATGCCAAAAGGTACTCAAAAGGTTCACATCTTTCAAGTGAAGCACGAAAAAAAAAACGGCCTTACTTTCCATTGAGTCCTGGTTGTTTCATAGGGATCCTTATTTAATGGTATATTATAATCCCCATAAGTATGGGGTAGTATAATCACCTCTATAGCCTAAACAACCAGGGGCCCTTTTTTCAGTGCTCAAATCATTTGCAAGAACAGATTTCTAGATCTTGTTACATAGTGGGTGACTTTAAGTTGACCCGTCCTGCAGACATCCACCTTTGCCAAAAGGATGGTACCTGGACCTGGAGGTTGGGGCTTTCCCACTTAGGATACGTGGTTATAACGAGGGCAAACCATCCGCCATTCATAACAAGACTACCTTAACTAACCCTACTTGGGGGGACAAGATGCTCAAAGATGGGCAAATCAACCACGTATCCAAGTCATCTGGCCAAATTACCACATCATCTTTCACCTTCACCTTCACCTAGATTTCCCTGAAATAGCCGGGTAGTCCCCGATTTCTCTTGAAAACTCCTCACCACTATTTGGGACGTCGTGTTTTCGGGACCGACGAGCTGTTTTTTTGACCAGAAGTCCATGAGATGATTCTCCGAAAGAAATAAGGATTCAGTTCCACCTCCAACAAATCATAATCTCGTCGGAAGAAGCGACCATAGGCCTGCCAAGATCAGTAAATCGGCCGCCCCGTTGGTTGTTGTTTTGTTTGCATTTAAGTTCATTTCTGAAGAGTGAAAGGTCCAGAAAACACATTACACACTTGCTTCTTGGAACGCAAGGGAAACTCACATTGGCGCAGAGTGTACTTGGAAGACTACTGTTTTCCGTTTTTTGGGGTATAAGATGCTATACGTTTGTCTTCGGGGGGATGCAAAACATAGGAAATGAGACCAATTTTCCAAACGAATCATTTTCCTCAATTCAAGTCAAAGCCTCTTGAAAAATTCAAAGACCAGCAAAAATAATAGGAACCACATATGGTAAGCTTCCCATACCATTCCCATATCTTTAGGGATTCTTGTGGAATATCTTGCAACCCAGTACCCAACCAGTTCGTTGTTTGAAACCCCTAAAACTGAGGCATCCGACTCATCCATTTTGAGAGATCCCTGAAAAACCACCGGAACCCCGCAAAACCAACGGAAAAATCTAGGCAAAATTTTAGTGAAACCCACCAATTTCAAAGGGGGTGGTCGGGTATGAGGGACGATTCCAAAGAAATTGCCAAGAAATCTCATCGAAAATTACCAGGAGTTTTCATGATTTTATTCCAGTCCCCACAAACCTACCCTTCCATGTCAGTGCCCCCGCGCATGCGCGAGCATGGCCAAATTCTGCACACTGAAGTCGGGTAAAGCTTTCATCATGGGATCCTCCATTCGTTGCCATTGCTTGGCAGTGGGGGGAGACTTTGGGCAAGGTCTTTGGGGAGTACCGGGAAGGATATGTGTGATTTCTATCATTTGTATGTAGATACTGTATTGGACCCCGGACGTGGCGCGTTTACACAGTTTCAAGTATCGATGTATGATGTACATAGCAAACTATATCATACAAATGTATACATAGCACAAATAAACACCATCTGCATATATGACATCTAGTATCTACGCATAAAATGTAGAAAGTTAACTGAGCATAAAGTCCAAATGATTTGCAGTACAGCTGTATATAGAAAAATATATCAATTATATAACCAGTTCTACAGGGATTGAAACATAAATCATGATCAGGATCACTAAGAATCAACCAGTATAACCCATAAGATCCATATATTTACCTACATTCAGTTGTTTTTTGAATGGTAAATGTAGGTAAATATACCATACATTCAGTATCTGGGTTGATTTTCAAAAATCATGGGCTGATTTGCTGAAGGCCTGAAGGCACTGTTTTTCTTTCCAAAAGTTTTGATTTCCATATTAAATTTGCAGGGGAGTAGGGTGAACTTGTACAACCCTATCATAGAAATGATCCTGTCAATTGTTTGTTCTTGGTCCTCAGATTGAAATCGTGACTTGCAAAGGAGATGATGTTGAATTGCTGCACCGATTTAGCAAAGGACAAGGAAAACAGACTACTCCCCCATTCCAGACGGGTAGTCAAAGGAGAACCAACGAATCACCGTACATGTGGAGTTTATCCACTCTCGTCATTGATGCTCACCCATGAGGGGACCAAACATAACTATTAAAGTAACTTCTGCAAAACGAAACGCAATCAGAACCGGCCCTAAAAAACAAAACATCACACCCCTACGGCGGCACGTTTCCTCGGCTCCAATTCCCCCCCCAAAAAGCTGCCTTCATCGCATCAAAGACTTCACTTTCGTGAAGCCACAAACGCGCATAGCCATTGGCCACCTACGGATGGACATGGAACACTTCGCCATGTACTAACCGGATCCTCCAGGGTTTTCCGAGATGAATCCAAAGTGCTTCGTTTTTGGTGAGCATGGTTGGTTACCCATCGGTAATCCGGAGCAAGTAGTTGTTACGTAATGTTTAAAACGACCAAGTCGAGTGGGCAGCTGAGACTTATATCGATTATAGATATATGATTGTATTTGCAGATAACCACACCTCAGAAATTCTTTCTCATCAAAATGTTCCAATTGCATCCTTAGAATAGGATATGAAACCTATAATCGCCCCTCCCTAAAGGGGGGGAGTGAAAACTGGAAATTAAAATTTTAGTATGCAAGAACCCTGAGCAAAAAAACAAATGGATAAGATTAACCTATGTTTAAGATAGCTGGATGTCCAATGATTGCTGGAGGAATGGCAGCAAGTGGGGTCTGTTGGGCAATTACTAGAAAAGACACGAACCAATCCACAAACTTGAAAACAGAAACCTGCATGGCCCCCCACCCGAACAACTTCCCACGCCCATGAAGACATCAAGGTCCATTTATATAAACTTTTTTGGTGATGAGAAAGGTGGTTACACCCAGCAAAATCAACATGGCATTCCCGGTTTTCATGCTCAGTTCCCCATGTTAGGGGCCCATGTCAGTTTTTGCGGAGATGTTTGATACACACCCTGAAGCCTCAACATGACCAAAACATCTCGATCTTGCTATGCCCCCGATCAACCCATCTCAACCCCTCCCCAGCTTGCACACCGTGGCTAGATCTACAGCATTCCTTGGGATGGCAAAAGCGTGCAACAATTTTCCACACCTTTTGAAAGGGGAATGCAAACAAAAACGGAAAACATGACTTAGAATACACCCCTGAAGTTTAAGATAGCTCCTGAAAATAGGTCTTCTCAAAAGGACAGTAGTCTTCCAAGCCTCATTTTTCAGGGGCTTTGTTAAACTTCTGGGGAGTAATACTTCACATCAAATTCCGAATGTCATTGAAATCATTGAATGACCTTAAGCCTATTTAGAACAGTCCAGTAGGTGATGACCAAAGAAGCAGAATATTTTGCTTCATCAAATTGTGTGACCAAAACAACAGCAGCAACGGTGGAAATTCAATAAGATTAACTAACAATTGCACCCAACGAGGAATTGTAGGTACAATGTACTCTTGGGATCCTACCATGGGAACCTACAACCTTCACATCTTTATGGGTTGTGACCCCTATTTTTAGGGCCTCAAGCCTTCATTGTTCTATGGTTGTAGGGTCCAAACCGTATTGGGTATTCAACATGGTCAACAAAAAACCGTTAGGAGGACTTCGCTCAAAACCAAATATTTGTTTGAGGGAGTGCATTCTTCCGTAAAACCCTTGAAAATGGATCCTGTAACATGCCATCCTTAAATCTACCTAGTAGCAAATTCCAATAAACGAACAGTCACTGTTCCATATATTCTCACCCTTCTTGCACTATGGATCTAATACGTTCTTGAATTTTGCATGGCTGGACCTTTACCCTTTTTTTTCCAGCAATATCTAAAACCAACCAACAAAAAATGGAAGTTTCAGCATATTGGTATAGAAAATATTTCTAGTTTTTCGTGATCTGAAACTACCAATATCCAAACTAACAAAGGCTACTGGGCCGGCTGCCGGCGCCACTGTATGGAGCATCCCATCCCATCGGACCCGTTGCACCCCGATCCGGGAAGATTCATCGACTCGACGAGTGTCAATTCATGGGCCGTGAAGGTCAGCTGTTCACTGATGGCAGTCATCAAATTACTGTCCTGCGGCCCACGTTTCAAAAACAAAAGCAGCTGCCCATGTCAAAACTCAAATCTAGATTGAAGCTGGTTTGAGATTTGACATACCAACCAAAAAAGAGTGAATAATAATCTGGGTGTAAGTCTAAAAAAATCAACATACCAACTAAACAAGTGAAAAGGTATAACATGTAAAGTACAATATTTCACCACTCACCTAAATATATTTCCCCATTAAAAAAGGAGGATACTAATAATAGTCCGATACCGTTCATAATAGAAATATAATAGAATCCATAGGCAGTGTTTAAACTTGGCTGATCCAAATCATAGCCTGTCCCGAAAATGACCGAATTCGTTTTCAAAAAAGGGCCATGTTGAAAGAAAAAGCGAGGACATTCGCTAGTTTACTACCCTTCTTGGAATGAAATTTAAGATTTTGATTCATGTCCCAAATACATCTTTTATCCTTCACATGTATGGTGTTTTTTTGCTTTACCATCATGTGAGCAGCGTTCAAAACCCTTGGCTGAGATTCCATTGAATCCTGATTGGTTTATAGGGATGCAAAAATATCGACTTTAGGTAATGCCCATATAATTGGGTAGGATTTCATCACATCCCCTATAACAAACAACCAACCCATGGTTCTGAACACTCCCTTCAGATGCTGAGCCCGGCTTTTCACGTCTGTCCCGCAAACGAAGCTTGGAGAAACCATTTACGACCATGGCCTGAAAACGCTAAGCGATAGCGATGGCTGACTATATACCCCGAAGAGCAATAATAAACAACACATGAGCTACGAACAAAAACAGGCCTTCCACGAAATACTGATTGTTTACAGGGATCCTAGGTAATGCTTTTTTGATAATGCCCACATAACTGGGTAGTATAATCCCCTATGTTCCCTAAACAAGCCGGATTTTTTTGCTCGCATAAGTTGGGAAAAAACTCCGCAGGATTCCAGGCATTAAAAATATCAGCATCCATTACTGTGTGGAAAAGAAGAAACGTCTACAAACCACCAATTTTGGGGGTGTAGATTAAGTGGGTACTAAACATGTACTAAACAGTTTGAGGACTGTGTTTGAGGACTCGTTTGACTCGGTGTATACGATATAATAGGCTCTTTCAGGACTTTTCTGCCTACTTATACCCAATGAAGAAGCACAGGAAATCCTGCTGATTGGAAAAGTCTGCCCCGAATCTGACGAAACGGGCACGGGAAACATCGTTTTTGTCGGACTGCAGAACCACTAAACAAAAGATGTTGGGATCATAATTGCTGGGTGTGATGCTGGAACTGCGTCAACTACCATTGTTTTGAAAAGTGGGTCTTCAACATAAAGAGAGGTCACTTGAACATCTTGAACTCTAATTGTTATCTCATAGAATCCATGTATGGTATGTATGCCTATATTTAGTTGCTTTGTATTTGTATGGTACTAGTACATGTGGGTAAATAATGTAGATAAATATACCACACATGGATCCTATGGGTATGTATAAATACCACACCTAATATACCTTATGAGCATCCCTCAAAAAAATGGCGTCTTGAATTTCATCAGCTTGTTTTTGGACAAACTGATTCGTACAAGGTGGGCCCCGAGCCTATCGTTCTAAATGGAGTTATCTCACCCCTATAAATGGCCGAGAATCAATGGGTTTCACTGGGGATATTTCGACCCTGTAATAAGTGGCGTTATATAACCCTACTTCAAAGGAAAAATGGTGGGAAAACCTTTGGGATGGGGGCCCCTTAATCATCAACCCCATATATACACCTGATATCACGTGGGTACTGCTGATGGAAGAAATCCTGCACCAGTTGAGGTTGGTAGTTTATCCCATTATCTACAAGGTTTTATAAATCTCAAGTGGTGCAGGACTTCTTCTGTCAACAGGTATTTATTGGGTCCCAATCCCCTTGTACCACCATCTCTATGCTTCCAAGAGACCACATTCCTCGCTTCCATCTCCTTCTTTTTTGCCAAGGCTTCCACCTGTGAACCATTCGAAGATTTAGAAAAAACAACCTATAAATAGAGTTATAAATGGAGTTATAAACCCTACAAATGGCCTTATAAATGGGCAACTGGGGTTCTTTCACCCGTACTTATAGGAGTTATATATAATAAACCTACTTATGACTGGCAGGGGCCCACCTTGTGTGGCTTTTTCCTTCCCAACCACTCAATGAGACTGGTGCATCTGCATGCTTTTAAGAATTATATTTTGTACATGTTCTGTTTTGGTCCACTTAAAACACATACCCTCCATACCCTCGCTAAATCCAACAGTTTGCCACTGAAAATAAGCCTTTTGTTGCCACCCCAAAAGGAAGGAAGGCTTCATCTTCCGCCCCTCCATTTTCAGGGGCGAACTGGCTGTTAATTTCAGGGAAGCTACTGTTGAAGGAAGAAATCCTGCACCAGTTGATAGGTAGGTTATCCATGGTTATCCCATGATTTTCAGGGTTCTACACATCCAAAGGCGGTGCAGGATTTCTTCTATCAACAGTATCTGTCCATCCTGGAAGTTGTTGGTATTTCCAGCTGAGCCATTTCGACCTCCCGAGCAACAAAGTTGAGGACCGGATGCTGCAACATGGCACGGGCATAGGCATTGGCCTCAGCGAAAAAAACAACGGCAGTATGGCAGTCTTCTTCTAGGCATATTCATTGTTCATAGCCCTAGCCCAGTATGGGTATGTATGCAATGAAATGATATTCCATGACTACGATATTTGCAATTTTCCACTTTGTGTGTTTCCATGTCCTAGAGACAAGAGACCATCCATGCAACACCACGCGAAAAGAAACAAATCTGGAACGGTGTCAGAAACCTCGTGATGAGAGTTGTTTCCCAACATGTGTTTTCCCAACAAATGCACCGCAGCCATTTGTTTAAATGCATGCCCTTCTATTGGTCCAAACAAACAAACAAACAAAACAAAACAAACAAACATTTCAGACACACCGAAAATCAAGTCTATTACCGACCTTCACTTCTCCAATATGTGTGTCTAACCTTTTTACCAAAAAAGATATTCAATCAGTTTCCTTATCTAAAGCTGCTGAAAATTGGGGTCTGGTGTTTGACGGGTTATGACATGATCTTCCATCGGCCCGGAAACTGCTTGAGCTACTATAAGGCTCCGAACTGCCAAACCCAATGCCTTTGGATCAGGCTCAATGTAAGCCTGGCAGCAGGGACCACGATGGGGTGGAGGTGATGAGTAGTAGTTATCAAATCATTGAAGTGCTAAGGATGATATGATGATATGATACCATCCAACTTTATGAATCAATGCTAGAGGTATATATATATATGTAAATAAATATGAGAATCAGATAATAGAATCTAATATAGAGACAGCAAAGAGAACAAAAAAAAGGGAGAGAGAGATTGATGCTTTGCCTCTCATGCACAGTCTTACTTGTCCCCTAGACATCCAAATACCTGCTGAGAAGGTGTTTTAGGTAGGTTTTGGGGATTCTAGGGTATGTTGGGATGCTGCTCCCCCTACAAAAATCATAATTAATAGTGTTAAAGCCCAGACCTCTACAAAAAAAATGGGTAGAAAGAATTAATCTTGAGAGTCATTAAACAACAAAAACTGGGAATACTTTTCCCAAAAAACAAAAACTACTTACCCCTCCCTAAAACAAAACATAATCGCGTAATCCCTGAAAAATAGGCCAAAAGCCCCAAAAGAAAAGGCGTTTTTGACGATCGTCTCCCAACAACCCCCATTGTTTCCGATGTTTTTTGCTGTTACGTTTTAGGGAGTGCACAGATTAACCCATACCATCCATGGGACTGGTATATTTACCTCTATTCGGTTGATTTTTATAGTAAAGGTACATAAACATATATACAATTCCCATGGATGCTATGGGTAAGAATTGACTCGGATGGACATCGAAGATGATTTTTCTAGCAAACCTGTCAGCTCGTGGCGGCCTCCATCAATGCGTCTGAAAAGGCATTCCATAGATCCTGAAACAGGTACTTGGATGTCCCGGTACGGAAGTTAGGATCAATATGATCAATGGTTAGGATCAGTGCGGAAAAAAACCTACAGTATATATCCCATGTATAAGTAGGTTAAAAAAAACCCATTGATCCTAACCATTGATCCTAAGTTCCTGGGACATCCTAGTATGAAGAGTCGAGCTCCAGATTTATCTTGCGTGCTCAGTAGAACAACATAGGAGGAAACACGTTGTGAAACAAATAAGTCTCCAAACAAAAAATGGCTAGAAACAAAATAACCTTCGTCAAAGGCGAAGTTGACATATTGTCATCTCAACAAAACACTGACTGCGTCGCAATTTTTTTCAACAACAAAAACTGCAACTCAACCACCATTTTTTTTTTTCAAAAAACTGCCGGTTCCTTTTGGATGATGACAAACTCTTAGCATGATGAAACATGGTGGTTGGACCACACCCCTGGGAAAAGCCGGAACGAAGAACGCTATATCCCAGTGGCATGATCCAAGATCCGCAGCTGCGCAAAATGATTCAAAGTCATTGACACCTCCAGGGCTGGTAAGTAGGGTGAAATAAGCCAGTAAGCCATTTATTTTCGGCCATTTATGGGGCCCCATAACTCCATTTATAACTTGTAACTAGGGGGGGCCCACCTTGTAACTAAATGGGACATTATTTTCGGTTTTCAGGCCATGCAAAATGAACAACAAAATCATGAAAAAACAGCAGCTGAAATCATTTAGCTTCTTAATGGTGTACTCCTGATGTAACAGCGTGCAATGGTTCTGGTCAATACAACAGTTTGACCCAAATCATTCACTTACCTCATATTGCTTTGATAGTTCTGAAAAATACACTCTTGAGTAGCTCGTGTGCTCTACAAACCCACATGTTCGATCTAGACGTATCATCACCCAAACAAAAAATGAAATGGATTCTTCTGGATTCACCCAGCAAGAATTCTGGAATTCCAAAAAAAAAATCCCTAAGTAGTTGGCGGTTGAACCAACCCCTTTGAAAAATATTAGTCAAATTAGGAATCTTCCCCAAATAGGGGTGAACAAAAAAATATATTTGAAACCACCACCCAGCTAAGGATGCTGATAAAAAAAAATCCCCTTGTGTTTCCGGCCGTAAGTTTTGACCACACAGAAACCATTGGGACAAATCTTCCACGACGAAACGCCTCCGCTGAGCGCAGCAAATGCCGATGGCGGATCAGCTCATGGGCCAAGTGGACCACACGCGCCTGCAAGGGTCTGACACAACCATAGGATCCATGGCGACTGGAATATCTACCTACATGCACCATCCCAAAACTGTGATTTCCGTTCCGAGAACAAGTGCAAAGTCGGCCCGAGAAGCAGTTATGAGTAGGGTTGTGAAGAAATGATCATTTCTAGTGTAATGAAGTTACATAATGTTCTTTAAACTATAGATATACAATTTCCAGGCATGTATAGACGATATGAAGAAGATACGTCAATGATTCCACAGCATACAAAGACTCAAATGTCATTCCAAAAGAAAACCTTCCCGGGAATGTCGCTTATAATATTGGAAACTGGCTGTTTCAAAGGGATCTTACAATCCCTATATATATATACTTAGTTGCTTTTATTACAGGTGAAAAGGCGATACAGCCTGTGAACCCAAAAATATTTCACTCATCACTATTATTATCATCATCATCCTCCTCCTCCTCGCCTCCTCGTCCTCATCAACATCACCATCACCACGCTAGTGAATGGGGGGGGGTCATTCGCTAGCGGTAGTGAATGGGGGGTCATTCGCTAGCGGTAGTGAGGGGGGGCGGGTCATTCGCTAGCGGTAGTGAATGGGGGGGGGGGCTCATTCGCTAGTGGTAGTGAAGGGTCTCCAATCCATCAATAACCCTTGAATACTTCAAGCCTTCATGTGGGAAGATCTGGAATTTTTTGAACCTGCTGTTAATATAGTCAGTGTTCTAAGGGGGGGCGACGATCGCCCCTCCTCAGAACACTCGCTAGCGGTAGTGACTGATCTAAGGGAGTCTTCCACTCGCCGATCCAGGCCTAAAGTTGTGTTTTCGCCCTGTAAAGTGAGCGATTGACAGGAGATCAAGGGCGGATCAGCGACGGACAAAACCCCCTAGGACAGTCGCTAGCGGTAGTGACAGTTCTAAGGAGGGGCGACGGTCGCCCCTTCTTAGAACACTGACTTTGTTAACAGCACCTAGTCCAAAATAGATTTATAGAATCATCAACTACAATAATTGTTCTGGCCACTAAATCGATGAAACTCTGGTGCATCTAGGGATCAATCCCGCGAATGGGGGTGGGATTCGCTAGCGTTAGTGAAGGGGGGGGGGGCATTCGCTAGCGGTAGTGAATGGGGGGGGGGCTCATTCGTTGGAAGTGGTAGCGGTAGTGGTAGTGGTGGTGGGTGTGGTGGCTGCAGCTGGCAGCCGCAACAGCTGCTGCGGCTTGGGTGGATGGTGAGAGGTGAAAACATGATAAATTATCAATATCACCTTTCCAACTTTGATAAATACAGGTAAGTATATATATATATATGTTTTAAAAAAATATATGTATATGAGCAGTATAATCTCTTGTTCATATACCCTAACCAGGGCTCCTTTTTCATTGCTCATATAGTTCCATGGCAGGTAACAAAATCCTCGCCTTGTCCTTCTTGAGGAAGGCACGATGGAAGTGCGTGCAAAGCCGCAAGATCTGGCCAAGTCCCATCTAAGGGCAATGTCAAAGGAGAGAAAATGAGGAACTTGCTTATCATGCTGTGTTTCTACTTACCCAAACTGGACAATATCGCATACCGTAAAATATGATAATATATGTATATAACACTTTTAAATCTGTGCATATGTGTATATTATGAATGCATTCTTGCCCTTAAAGGTTCCTCACATGCCCAACCTGCTGTGGCGAAAACTCGTGCATGGGAGCTGCTGGCGCAGCTACAACGCGCCGCTGCAGCAAACATTTGGAAACGCGCAGCCAGGCGTTGATTGCAGTGCTTTTTGCTGGTTGGCGGTTGAACCAACCCCTTTGAAAAGTATTAGTCAAAATAGGAATCTTCCCCAAGTAGTGGTGATAATAAACAAATATTTGAAACCACCTGGTTTTTTTTGGGTGGTGTCAATGACTTTTTGAAGCAGCATATAGATTAGCACCCTCTAGGGAAGGGGTCCATATCCCACCTTGGGAAAAGGAACGTCATCTTCAAAGGTACTTACCCTAGAGTAGAGAGAATTTCAATTTAGTGCAGAAGCATTATGATACAATAAACATGGCCGTATTCTATAAATTTGCATCACCTGTTGTACTACGTACGAACATATCAATATCATCCTCATGTCTTCAAGTGTGTGCAAATATAAGTGCACCGTGTACCTATTGACTGATACACGTCAAGTCTGGTTGAATTTATGTGTCAACTCCACTGTGCCGCGCTCACATGCAATTGTCCTTTTCATCGGAGCTTGCTGGGTCCTTACCCAACCAACCATTCTTTGAATGTGTTTTTGTAAAAAAAGCTTGTCCACCTTCCATGTGTTCAATATAGAAAATACAAGGCGCCATTACAAAGTCTAATATAACCAAAGAACATAGCATCACGTGCCAACCGATTCGAAACCAAATGCTTGCATGAATAGACTTCAAAGAAACTGTCATTGAGCCAATGGCTGCAGAAACTGATAGTAGAAGCATGGAACCATGAATGCATCGGGAAGTTTCTTTTCAGGTGCTACAAACCTAAGAATCATTGGACCCTTCAATGGAGGGGTTTGAACCTGTATATCAGGGGTCCGGGTCCCCAAAATAGCCACTCTTGAGGGGTTCAGGATTCTTAGGGAATATTTAAACACAAGAAAACTCTGGAACAGGTGTTCCTACAACCTCGAATATCACCCACTGACTGAAACAACCCATTCCAAAAATCAACATAAAGTTTGAATCAACAAATTCTGCCAGGAACCACACAATTTTTGTGGGAGGTAGTCAGCAACCAGAAGAACCTCCCAATTCCTACAACAAAAGAAGGCTATCTTCAAAGGATCCCCCTAAAGTACCTATCTTGAAAGATGCAACCTGAAGTGGTGGTTAGGTAACACACTGGTTTTTACCCCCCAACCCTACCGTTTCACTTCTCCAAGACACCACGTGGCAGGCAAAATGGCAATTCTGATACCTGCGAGCTTGAAAACAAAGTAGATTTAAGAATTCAGGTTGCTTGAGGGCAGAATTCCACATAGGTGAAACGAGGCCAAACATTGTTCCCTCTAGGGCAAGCATTTTTGCCAGCTATATAATATATATATATAGCTAAAACCTGTAACCGTCGTTTGTGAATTGTAACAGGTATTCACAACAAACAAACTCAAGGCTGTACGTCTCACACGAAATCGCACCATTAACATCTGACTACCTGTACAGTCGATCCCTAAGAATCGAGACCCCTCCCTAGAATAGGATTGAGGGTTCCAATCCCATCCTTAGAATAGGAATGTAGGGGTAATCCCTTCCTTAGGACATACCTCGATTCTTAGGGTATATAAAACCGCTTATTGCAAATATTGGTCACTGGAAATTTTCTTCAAAGTGCCGAGTCCTTTTAAGTCATGGCCAACATATCCCAGATGCTCCACGTACGTATCATTTACCTACATTAGGTGAAAATGGCCACACATCCAGAAGAAATGCAGGTAAATATTCACTGCATGCATCATCTGGGTATAGTAAATTTTTCCCATCCCATCCCATGATCCCATGTTGATTTCGGTATATAAATTGTCCCATCCCATGGGATGATCCCAGGTTGATTTCAACAACTCCAACGAATCCACATTTGTAAAAAACACATGGCACGCAACCTACAGATTTGTAGGTTTGGCTGTTTGGCCATCAAGTTTGGCTGTTTTGCTGTGTCTTAGAATCCTCCATTCCATTTAAGATGTCCTACTAAAATGTCCATCCATTTTACCAGGAAAATCATGAAACATAGCCTAGATGTGTCAAACAATCATTGTATGATCCATTTTCTCTTGCCTACAACCCTTAAACTTTACAAAGCTCTTAAAACAAAACAAAAACAAGAAGTTTGATCCCGTTGAAGGCCACCCTTCCACCAACTACCATTGCCCTTCATATCTTTTCCAGTTCGGCGCCTCCCAGTCACCTTGACCGCAATAACTGGAGCAACTGACACCACCTTCCTGGGGTGATTTCAAACCAACGGCCGGGTTTAAATCGCCTGAAAAAATGGAGGAAATGAAACTTCAAGGAAAATAATGAGATTTTCAAAAAACATATGATCGTTTTTTGTGTTAGTTTTTGTGTTACACTCCGGTAAACTAACAATAGCAATGGGAAATCCACCATTTGAGTCGATGTATCTCCTATCAAAAAGTGGTGGTTTTCCATGGCTATTGTCAATTTAACCAAAGGGTAGTTCCTTTGAGTGACCCTTTGATCGGGGATCTTTTTATTCCTGACCTTTGAAAAGGGGTGATGTCTTTGTGACCTCCATTTGGGTGATCAAAGAAAGGAGCAGGAGGGTCAATTCAGGTAAAAACTAGTTGGATTCAAAATCTGGTCACTCCCCCACTGAAAAAAAACATCACACGTACCCATTCCAGAAGGGTGATCGTTTCGACCAAAGATCATGGGAATCTAAGGTACCCCCCCAAAAGCTACCCCCTTCAATAAATAAGGCCTTATTAATGGACTATTGACCATTGGTTTCCCTTAATAAGGCCTTATTTCTTGGGGGGGTACCTTAGGTTCCCATGAAAAGAAGGTATGAATCGTATGAATGGCTTTCAAACAACCCCGTTGAAAAACCATCTACTAGGTGATTCAAAGTGATCTTTTGATCCCTTAGTTGGAGGTCACTTAACCTTTCAAAGGGCAACTTAACCATCCTCAAAAGGTCACAGAGAATTGTCCATCAAGTGCAAACAAATGAATCCGAGGGGTATGTATTCCTATATAGACTAGAGCTATTCTGGTTGGCTGGTCAAGTGATAAGCAAAAGCTTAGTTCATCATACAGAAAAATGGGGGGGGGGGGGCGGTGCAAATTCCCAGTTGCACAGTAATCATAATGTGATACCGAAATATGTACGGATCCCTGCCAACCAAATATGGTATACTAGAATCATGTACAGTAGGAGCTTTGAACACAATTCTCATATCACCATCCCTGAAAGAAACAACAGTCAGACAACCAAAACTATACTCAGCAGCACTTGGAACCTACCAAAGGATGGCTCATTAGCTCACGATTGGCAAGGGATCTCACATACCCTGTCATCCTAATCAATCCCTTCAAACCACAATCTGTAGTGTAATACACCTCCACCATCACCACTATCATCATCCTCGTCATCATCATCATAAAAAGAATACTCATCATAACATCATAATAATCATTCATCATCATTCATCCACAACGACATAACAATGTCAAAATACCAACCATCACTTCAACGTAACATAACCACCATAATCGCTGGCAATCACTCATCATCGTCAATTTCATCATCATTGCACAGTCTTTCACGCTGAAAGGGCCTGAAAATTCACGCCCCAAAACACAAAACCGGCTTCAATCCTAAGACTGTCACCCCAAGACGTTCCGAAAACGGGCGTTCAAAATAGTGTGGTTTTTGTTGTACAAGAAACCCATGGGTTCTATGTATGGTATACTTACCTACATGTGGTTGATTTTAATCGTAAATTAGTAGGTATACTGTATACTGAATATACAACAACAACAACAACAACAACAACAACAACAACAACAACAACAACAACAACAACAAGAACAACAACAACAACAACAACAACAACAACAACAACAACAACAACAACAACAACAACAACAACAACAACAACAACAAC
>DF239895.1:89011-135368 GCA_000507305.1 Breviolum minutum Mf 1.05b.01
CAACAACAACAACAACAACAACAACAACAACAACAACAACAACAACAACAACAACAAGAACAACAACAACAACAACAACAACAACAACAACAACAACAACAACAACAACAACAACAACAACAACAACAACAACAACATGTCAATCCTGAATGGATGTTTTTGTTTATTATTTAACCAAACTCAATGGTTTGACCCTATCAATATACACACCCTAAGGCCCTAACAGCCAGCTAAAGGACCTGTTTCGATGGATGGCTGGGAGATGATCTATTCATTTTGGGATTCGGCCTATTTTTTTTTTGGGGGGGGGGCGAACTGTTAGTTTCAGGGAGGGCATGCATGTCATCTGGAAAACTCTTTAGTGTTTTTGATTCCAACCAAAAAAACTGGCAACCAACACGTCTCATATGGCCGAAGAATCACTCACTTAGGCAATGGACCCCTTTTTCATAAAAGTTTGAACTTGATTTTCACCATTAGATATGTAATCCCCATTATAATCCCCATTAATCCCCAAAGTTTAAAGGTTCTTTAACCGTTGGCTGAGTGAAAATTTCATCAGACTCCGCCACAAATCGCGGCCGTTTGCAGCTCAGGATCTTCGCATGGGTTCAAACATTGGGTCTCGTTGCTGACGGCTCCTTGGCGTTTGGGCGTTGTGTTTCCAGGGACTCCCAGGCCTAATGGGAGCCCTACAAATGGTCCCGTTTTCCCATACTATTCCCATTTAGGGATTCTGGACTGGGAGTCGTACTGTATGGGAATAGTATGGGACACTTACCATACAGGGTCATATTATTGGAGGTCCCTGAAAATCCCACTGATCGTAAAGTGGAAAAGGATCAAACACATTTGACTACACAGCTGACATAGATTTGCTGGAAAATGCCTGGACAAAACATAACACCAATAACGTCAAAAATGATGATTCCGAGGATCCAAAAAACAAACATCACTTACAGCAATCAAATTTAATCAAAGCCAAGTTTTTCTCTGGGGTGGTTGCATCATTCCGGTTGGATATTCTTTGAATAGTACGAAACCAAGCAATCAAGCACAACATGGTTAGTACAAATCACAATCTGCATGAATGACACATCCACCGTAATGAGGAAACACACCCCCACAGCATGGCATAACTGGATGCTGAGGAATCGGGGTTTGACTCTTCAACAATCTAATGTGCAAACATGCAGAGAGTACCGGTAATGAATTGAGAGTGTAAAGAAATATGGTGTTTGGGTTCGCCCCTTATTAAAGCACTCCGCTAAGTCTAGGTATATCTACGGCAGCCTCCTGAAAGAAACCAACAGGTTTCAGCATTCAAATTGTCTGGGGTGTCATCCCATAACACTCGTTGCTTCCTGCTTGGTTGATAAGGATCCTCTTCAGGTTTATGAATTTGAAACATACTATGTCCTGCATCTCCGAAAACAATCAGAATCATCATGTCATGAACCTTTCAGAAATCGTCACCGCTCACGGAAAAAATCAACCTTCATAATACAGTCAAATTTACCTGCCGGCTTAACACATGAAATTGTACCATACTGTTGATGATGGAAAAAATCCTACACGACCAAGGATGATGATTATCTATATTTCCCGAGATTACCCCATTCTTTATAATATAGTTTTTTTTTAACCATCCCGGGTGGTTAGCCGGATCTGAACCATGAACAGTAGTGTTTCTACTCCAGCATGCTTCTAACATACCACCTGGCCGAAACCTCTTGATCAGATAGATCTTCAATTGCACAAATTTGGGTCCACACAGGGGATCCTTAAATTGGCTTTATTATACTCACATATATGACTGGGTAGTATAATCTCCTATATGGCCGAACCAACCAGGGTTGAATTTATTTCCGGTGACACTGATGTGAACATGTAGTTGTCAAAAAGACAACGCACCAAGGGAAAGTCTTGATGCTTTGCCAAGGCACCATCAAAGTTGCATTGCTTTGGTGCCTGAGTGCTGTGAGATGGACCCCTAGTTCTAAATGGAAAGTTTAGCCCTTATGAATGGTCGAAAATAAATGGGTAACTGAGGTGAAATAACCCCAAAGTGGAGTGATTTCACCCTGCTTATAACTGGTTTTGGGGCCCAGTTTTTCTGACATCAAAGATAGACATGGGGAACATTCAGAGAGACAGTACATTGGATAGTTGTTTTGGAACATGCCAGCTTGTAAGAATCACCCGTAACCGTTGATGGACAAAATCCAAGAAACCCCCGTTGCGCTTAGTGGTTGTTGTGCAAGTTACTGGGATGTCCATGGTACTTAGTAACTGGGTTATAAGCCCTGAATAAGTAGGTTATAAGTCCCTTAAGTAGGTTATAAACCAACTTACTAACGATCGTTACGATCACTTCCATGGACATCCAAGTAGTGGTTGTTGTGCAAGTTACACCCATGAACGATCAAGTTTCTGAAGCATCTCCATCTAGAATACAGAATCTCATATTTTCGATAGCTGACATCCTACAGTTGAGTTTGGTCCTTTCCCCTGTTACCATGGTTATTAATTACGTACCGCCTACAAATGGAGTTTTAACTAACCCGCTATAAATGGCTGAAAATACATAGGTATCTGGAGTTATAACCCCCTATCAGTGGAGTTATTTCACCCTGGAACCCTAAGAAGACCATTGTATTTGATTGGAGGGAGTTTGGCACTTGTGGAAGGGGAACAGTTTGGTGCATAAAATCGTCCAATTTGGGTCGGGTATTCAACAGGGAAGACAGACTGTTGATGGAAGAAATCCTGCACCAGCTGGGATGTACCAAACCCTGTAAATAATGGAAAAAACTACTTGTCAAATGGTGCAGGATTCTTCCACCAACAGGATTTCAGATCATTGGAAGACATCGTTTTGCAGTTTGTTTTCTCTGTGATTTTTTTGGAGTCTCATTTGATAGACTTCACTAGTTGCCAAATGGCCTGGGCCTTACGAACATCGTTTTCCGGAACCTGTTGATGGTGAGTGCTTCTTGGCTTTCTCCCTGGCAACTTAAACTTTGAACCACTAATCTTGCCTTCCTCTGCTTCGGGGAGGGATTACATTTTAAAGTATGTATATGGTAAATGTCCACTTGCAATTCAATGGATATCTACTCGGAATAAGCCTGATGATATGAACTGATGTGTAACATGCAATGAAATGTGATTGCACAGGAATCAAAAGGCATTGTCCTTGCCCTCTGCTCATTTCTGTCTCATCCAAATCAAACAAACAAAGTTGTAACTTTGACTAAATCCCTTCAGCATTGGTTACTGTACATTTTGGCCATGCAGCAAAAGAACTGGTGACAAACGTCAGCTTAAGATCTGTCTAGCAGAATCTGCGAAGAAACATGTTTGAGTGGCACAACCACTGAATTGATCAGAGTTTCTGCTCTGTTCAACTATCTTTCGTCCTTGACGTCTGTTCCATCAACTTAATTTCCTACCTTTGGACCCCAACACCTTGAAATTTAAAGCTTTAGGCCCTAAGACTATGGGTTACTACCCATAAAAATGAAGGAACAGTAGGCTCCCATGGTAAGGTCTGTATAACTGTTCAAACATCCCAAATGCCAGCATCGGAGTGCACTTTGCCAAACCTAAAACTTGGAACTGAAGGTTACTTCAATCCTTTCATCCTCCTCCAAAGCGACTAAATCCCACTTGCAAGCGGGTGGGCTGGGTTTCAAAGTTTTGAGGTATGGGGAAAGAGTTTTGATTCAGTTCACCATTGGAGTAGAACCCACAGCTCAATTGCAACTTTGATGTAACTAGATAAGGGATCCTCAAAAGTTGCAAAAAGTAAGACTCTGTTTCATCCGATATAACATAAGCAAGCTTACGTGTTGAAACAAGTTTTACACAAACCATGTAAATTCCTATGCCATAAACAAACCATAAATAAGCTATACACCACACCTTGATATCATGAAATCTTAAAACCCAAACCTGTAGCTTCTTGAAACAACACCCACCGAGTGCCATCCAAGTTGCCATACAACTTTCCTCTGTAAGACGATTCCAGGGATTGTCATGTCCACGACATTCGGCTCGCTGCATACCTGACGACGTACTTACGTTGATGGTTCAGAAGTCCGGCTATATAACCAGTTGAGGTTGGCAGTTTATCCTAGTCCCAGTTGGTGTTGAACCAACCCATCTGAAAAATATGATCGTCAAGTTGGATCATTTCCTTGAGTAGAGGCAAAAATAAAATAAAAATAAACAACCACCTAGTATCCCATGTTTTACAGGGTTTTATACATCCCAGGTGGTGATCGGTGATCGCCGGATTTCTGAACCATCAACAGTATTCCCAATGACAAGGCTTCAAAGCTGTCTGCTGTGATATACTAGGATTGGAGATTCAACTAGTCACCAAACATTTCAGGTACCTAAAATGATCTAAAGGCTCAGTACCTGCATTTTTAGTACCTGAAACTCTTGGTGAACTAGGTTCCCATCCTTTGTCAGCAAATTGATGCATCAAACAAACAAACAGAAAAACTCTGATACCACCTTGAACCAAAAGCTACAGGCAATTTGGCCACGTAAGTAGAGTCCAGAAAACATTAACTTGAAACTATCCCGGAAAAGAAAACAAAAAAACAGGTTTTCAAAACATGGATGTAAAAATCACAGTAGTTCACAGAATTGCTAGCATTTCTCCTTTAATATCCACCATTGAAAAAATTGGTTGCTGGGAATCCATGCTTTTTAACAACCATGAATGTTTATAAAAATGCCTGCCATTGGACCCCAAAACCCATGAAAAATGAAGGTTTTTTTTTCGCCCAAAGAGATCTGGGTGAAATAACCCCCAAAAATTAGGGAAACGTGGGTCACAAGCCCGCCTGGTTCAGCCAAAAATTTGGCTGCCAACTCTGCTGCGGTGGATTTGCCTCAAGCCGAATAGGAAGGTTTGCCCCTTAAAAATGGATGGCTGGGTACTGGGATGGACCCATGGAAGTGATCGTACCGATCGTTAGGTTTGTTGGTTGGTTTATAACCTACTTAAGGGACTTGTAATTAACCTACTTATATATGGGTGAAATCACCCAGTTACTAAGTACCATGGACATCCCAGTAGACGATCGTTTCCTTTTGGAATGGTCTATTTTCAAGGTGCGAACTGCTGTTAGTTTCAGGGAGGGTAACTGGAATTTCTGGCATGAAACACATCCGAAATTACCCCCAGTTTACCCATTGATTTTCGGCCATTTATAGCAGTTATAACTGCATCCGGGGCCCACCTGGTGCTGGCGTTTGTTGGGTCATCCTCAACCCCATCTCCCCACCCCACATCAAACACACAGCCTGGGAGTTGCAGTCGGATGGCCAAACCTCGGTTTTGCTCCAACCCCGGGAGTTATGGGGCGGAGTTTGGCGATGAAAATGGCATATAAGGTTATAAATTATATATCCCTAGGGATGGTCTCAACCCCTTTGAAACATGTGATTGTCAAAATTGGGATCATTTCCCTGAAAATCTTGAAAAGATATATTTGAAAGCACCAACTAGTAAAACGCCTCAGGTCTGAGGCGTTCCCAGACGTGGAGATGACTTAACTTAAAATTGGGCCAACCTGGGAGATGTTATGCTTGAAACCCCGAGGCTTGGGAACCTTGGCTAAAGGGGGCAACCCGGCAACCCGGCAACATCATCCATGTATAGAATCATCGTTGACCCTCAAAACTTGAACCTTTCTCAACCTTCAAGACGTCCCAAAAAACAGGGTCATCCCCAAAAGGTAATGAAAAAGTAAGGGAACCCTACCCAAAATGGCCGAAACATTCAGCAACATGTTGTTATCAAGAGCTTCATTTGCAACATGAACAACAAGCGACCCAATTGAAAAGATTGTTTGACTTGCATTTACAATTGCAAAAGGAGAGGGCTAAGGCATCTACAGCAGAAGAACCTAAGCCTCAAACGAACACTCCTCGACCTGCAAAAGTGTTTCGGCTTCATTTGGAATTGCAACAGTGGAACCCGACGGAACCTTTATGGACTCCACCAACAGAAATCACAAACAAATGGTTGGTTTTTTCAGCGTGGGGGCAGCAGGTTTCTTTTGTAATTTTACAGTGGTTGAAAGATCTAACATGGGGTACAACAGATGTGGGCCCGAATGGTTTACAGATGGGTCTTTCGTGGACGGAAGTTGCAATCTCGATCAGTTTGACGCTTGGGGCATGGCTGCCATTTAGGCGACGCAATACTGACAACGTTGAAAATTTGATACATCCACAAACGACAGCTAACGCTAGGGCTTGGGGTGTCACTTTATCTGAGATGTCACAAAACGCCTATTTGCTGGTCACACAAGTGCAAACACTCATTCCCGAAACGATATATCCACATGAACTTCGAAATGGAAAGGTGAGCTCCCTGCAAATGCAAGGTTTTCATGCTTGGACAACTGGTTTCAAAAGACGTCCACGATATCCTCATCAGGCTATGGTGTTTGATATTCTTCAAAAACTCTTTACTGCTGAAAAAAAGCCGTTGCAAACATTACCTGATTTGGAATTTTTCCAACAGTTTCAGTTACAACAGGCTGATTTGGAAGCAACAACAATGTGGGAACGAAGATACAAACAAGCCTTATCGAAGGCAAAGATCGTGTCGAAGCAACGGAAAGCACAAAACGAGAAGTGTACAGGGTAAGTGTTTCACCTTTTCAGGAATCTCCTAAGATGGGTGATTTCTTTATCATCGCATGGATCAGTGGGGTCATCTCTTGTGCCTTGGCTGGGGGATGGCCCCTTAAATAAGAGAAAAGGCCGAAACATTCAGGTTAAGGATTTACAAGCAATTGCCCAAATACTGTAGGGGTTCATTTAAAGGTGATTAAATGTGATTACCAGGTGATTCAAGCCGTGACCTCTTCATTCCCGATCTTGGAAGGTCACAACCTTTTAAAGGGTCACGTTTTCACCGTGCCTAAAAGTTCACAAAGGATTGCCAGGAATGCAGTTGTCCAGTTGTCGAAAAAGTTGCACGAGAAACTAACAGTTTGCTCCTGAAAATAAACCTTTTGCCGCCCCAGAAGGAAGTTTCATCTTCCAACCATCCATTTGCAGGGGTGAAACTGTTAGTTTCAGGTTAGGTGATTGGTGTTTTTTTCAACAATACATCCCTCATCCCCATCTCTGTTACGTCTTCTCCCTCCCCTTCTGCCACGTGTTGTTGGTTCATGTTGAGCAAAGGCACGGCCCTTCAATTCCTCGGTATTTCGAAACAAGTTTGGATGGGAAAATTAAAACATCCCTGGTTTCATGATGTGTCAAATGGAAGACTTGTGTCTACATATAATATGTGTATGATTTAAATGTATACATAAATTACATCATATATATAGATGAATATTGATATATGATGTATTGTGATATCTGCATGTGTCTCTAGGTATCTACATATTTTTGATATATCAAATTACGGAAGTCAAAGGGAAAAGCTAATATGATCATTCAAGAGTGTATCGCTTCTATACTTGCAAATTTGATGTGTTCTTGACCAACAATACATATTGCAAGTGGCGTTTCCAGTACAACCTCCAAAAAAATCCAAGAAGGTATGGAACTATAGCAACACCAGGGTGACCCCTTCTACCAAACCTGTTTGGGGTTCATCTTGGCCGGTTCACTAATTTAAGAGATCCCCGAATCGCCTCCAACTCCCCTTTGAGATTTTTTTTGTTGCCACAAATCTTGGTTACACCCCCTGAAAATTAACATTTTGAACCCAAAGTCGTGAAGGTTTGGTTCAAATGATAATGATTTTCCCTTTTCAGTATCCACGTGATTTTCAGGTTCAAAAAGTTAATTTTCCGTACCAGACATCTTGGAGCTCTTGGTTTAATTGCCAACGACAGAAGAAAGCTTAAAAAGTGTAGGAACTACCAACATCGAGGGATCTTTTAAAAGTACACCAACAACAAAACACACCATTTGAAACAACGACACGCTGTTGGAGCTGTTGCTTTGTTTAGTGAAAGCAAGATTCCGCTGTGAGATGCGCTTTTTTTACCAGAAAAACGTACCGTGTTTTTTTTGTGAAAGCAAGATTCCGGAATGGACTTGTCAATCAAACAGGTCAATGTGGCAGCACCCCAGTTAGGAACTTCCATCTCATCAGGTGTTTTGCCTGATGATCACTGAGGTTTGCGAAGTGACGATGATACAATCTAGATGGGTGAAACATACGCCACTGACCTAGTAATTCACGAATCCCAAAAAACAAAGTTGTTGTTTAGAACTCCCTCTTGGTTTAAAAGTTGCATCAAAAGAAAAACAACGCTATATAAAACCATTGTTGAAGTGGATGTGGGAGTAACCCGGGAATGTATCTGCACTTCCTAAAAGATGTTTGAAAGTCCCTGCCCTACATGATCACATTGTTGCATGGTTCGACTCCCACAAAACCTGAAAACTAAAAAAAAAAAACGGATGTATAAAACCCTGTAAATAATGGCAAATTTACCATATCAACTGGTGCAGGATTTCTTCCATCAACAGTATCAAAAAGACACATCATAGTTTGTGCAATGCAATTATTTAGTACATAGTGTACGTACGTCATACCATACTCAGTATTTACTAGAACCCACCTAGGGTGCCTAAAAGAAACATATATCATGTTCCCTTGGATTTTCAAGGTGTTGATTCGAAGAATCAGAATCCCTGTAATCCCTACTAAGAGAACGGTCTTTTCGGAAAGGCCGTCAAATTCATAGCCTTTTGGAATTGCAGGGGAATTGTTTGCTGGATGCATTGTGGCCAGATTGTCCCCACAGAATGACATCACAATGACAAACATATTTGATTCTTGTTCCACTTATATAGAAACTGGAACAATTTAAAAACATGTAGCTGATTCAAAACCCATGCCATACCATGTATTATGGTATATTTACCTACGTGAGTGGTTGATGCTTTGATGGTAAATGCAGGTTAAAAAAAAAACAGTCCCATTGATTACTATAGGTAAGTAAAATCAGTTCTTGATTCAAAACAAAAAAGGCTGAGCTTCAAGAACCGTTGTTTGGATTTTTCCATCGGACTTGGTAAGTTGAAAAGGCTCCAGTTGGGCACTGTTGATGGCTGGTTCAGAAATCCGGCGTTCACTCACTCACCAGTTGTTGATTGGTAGTTTGTCCCACTATTTTCAACTGTTTTTTGTTACATCCCAGGTGGTGATCGCCGGATTTCTGAACCATCAACAGTAGTTCCACATGTTTGGTACTGAAATACCCTTCATTCCCAAGCGATCCCACATTGTTCACTCACTCAAAACCCCGTTCCAAATGCCATTCATAGATCTTTTGTCAAGTCCTCGTCCGTTTATCCTTCACAAAAGTTGGTAACCCGACTTGTAAAGCCCGGGAAAATGGATCCATGAATCCTGAAAAAAGTGATGGGTTTGAATAAAGGACTACATACTTTTCTGGCTTCAATCTTAATTATGTTGTTGATCATTAGTTGATGTGTTTTCTTGTGACCATTTAATGAATTTATTTTGAGTGCATATTGACATCAGTGCGTTATCTTACCTTACATGTTTTGAAAAACAAGCAGGCACCAAGGAATCGAACGCCACTCACCCAAAAGAGATACACTCCCTAAACTAACAGTTCGCCCCTGAAAATATGCCTGAATCCCAACAGGAAACCTATTCCAAGCATCCATATTTTTTCAGGTGCGAAACTAACAACTGTTAGTTTCATGGAGTGTACTTGGATGTCCATGGAAGTGATCGTAACTAGTTAGTAAGTTGGTTGATTTCACCTACTTGAGGGATGTAAATCACCTATTTATATAGTAGTGAAATCACCGAGTTACTAAGTACCGGCAGGACATCCCAGTATGTCAAAGATCACCAAGTTGCAATACTTTTGCTTGGTTCCACCACTACTTCCACCTCTGTTATTGCTCACCGGTGCATAGCATTCACCTCGAAAGGGTTGTTGTTGAGGGTGGGGTACCCATGGTATTTAGCTGCTCTTCTCTGGGGATTCTTGGGAGATTATAACCCATTTATATATTATATACATGCCCTATAATATAGGGATTTCCCATAGGGGTACGTTGGTAGGGGTACATCCAACTATCCCCTGATGTCACATTTCTGGGAGAAGGCTTCGAAAAAGCATGGGTTACCCAAGCGATCCTTGGGACGATTGTATATTGACCTAAATTGTACCAAACATATCAACCATTGCAATGTAGGTAAAGGACTACCGGTCCCAACGGCCTTTTTGATTTACTAGTTGGTGGTTGTACCCACCCATTTGAAAAATATGCTTGTCAAATTGGATCATTTCCCCATGGATCCGGGGAAGAAGATACAAAAAAACATAACACCACCACTTAGATTAGCATCACCTGATGTGAAATTCTTCATTCATTCGCGGATTTGAGTCGGTGACAACGTGAAGGTTGGAGTTGTTCAAGCTTTCCCCGGGCCCCTTCCATATGTAGCCAAACATGAATAACACACATTTCTGGGTCCACCCTGAAAATTGATAGTTCATACAAGGTGGGCCCCGGATGGAGTTGTTTCACCCCTATAAATGGCCGAAAATATATAAATGGGTTAAAACAGGGGTGAAAAAAAACACTCTAAGAGGAGTTACAACCCTATGTATAACTGGTAGGGCCCTCCTTGTATGATATAGAACAATAATATAGAACACACCCTCCGGGTGAATCATGACAATCAATTATCTACAAAAATATGGTTAATGGAAATAAATCTGATTGTCACCACCCTAGCTGGTTTTTGCCGGGATTTCAAGCATCAAAAACGTATGGTATGGCCCTATGGCGATCTTGTTCCATGTGTGAAAAACACGCTGGAAAAACCACCCCTGAAAACTGACATGCAAACCCAAAACTTGATGCTTTAGAATCGATCTTTTTTCCCATTTTTATCGGGTCATTTCCCCGCTTCCCTAAGCCCTTCGTTTTTTCGGGGAAGTGTTTTGTTTCTTTTAAACGAAGCCTGACCCTAGAGATCCAATCACCTTGTCAGATAATTGGGGTGTAGAATCACCTTCCTCAACCCAAGGTGTTTTCAGGTTCCATGAAACCATTCTCAGTTTCGGTGAGCCAGGATTTTCTAGGGTGACGGACTTCAAGAGATTTCCGGCATCCTTCGATCGTGTCCCAACAATCCTTCGGGACCCCAGGGATTTTTGCCTGTGTAGCAGTCGATGTGTGAAGTGCATTTGGATCCCAATTGGACTTGATAAGTCTCCTCAGAACACGGCCGGAGGGACACCCCGAGACAAACCTAACGGCTGGAGGGCCACAAAATGATGGGCCTTGGAAAATGTATCTCGTTTTAAATATATGGCCATGTTTGGTATCTGTCTTCAATTTCTGGGATGTATTTTCCATTGAATCCTGGTTGTTTAATGCTGTTGATGGAAGAAATCCTGCACCAGTTGATATGGTAAATACAGTATCCCATTATTTGCAGGGTTTCACACATGTTGGGTGGTGCAGGATTTCTTCCATCATAAGATGCATCCCCTAGTAAACCCTAAACAACATTTGTGTTCATTCCTCAGTTGGGAATGTGCAGATTCAAGACACGTCAACTGTTCCACACATAGAATTCCGACATCGGCTTTCGCAAGGTGATTCCGACAAAAGCGGACAAAATGCCAAAAAAAGGATATGAAAGCGACAACGTGAGATATATGTGATTATACCTATATTATATACAGATTGTATGATGTTTGTTTATAAGACTATCTGCATATGATATACAATCCACCTCGGTTTTTTGTGACTTCATACCCGTACCCGGCCCATCAACGACTCAAGCCATCACCAAAAAAACTTTCGCACTGCTTTGAAAAAATGGGATCTTCTTAGATTTGCTTGGTGGTTGAAAAAAAATGACGTCAACATATTCCTACCAACGGCCCAATGGTGATGAAATTCACGGTGAATCCCATGAGATCGAACCCTTTTTAAAAATCAGCATACTGAACACATCCAAGTTCGCCTCCCCCAAGTTTAACATGGCAATAAAATCCATGTATGGTATATACAGTATTTACCTACATGAATGGTTGATTTTTATGGGTATTCATCTAGATTTCATATACAATCGTCCCATGGATCCTATGTGTCCCGGTTCACCTAAAAATGATGGTCCAACCCCCCCAAGTTTCGCTTCCTTCATCTCCCAACAACTTCCAGGGTTCCATGGCTTCGGGACCAAGGGACACTCCAGGCACCTTCAACGGCAACACGACATTCATCCACCACCTTCCACACATCATTCGTGGCATCCATGAAGGCCTCCACCGGTCACCGAGACCGTCACGACGTTCAAAAACGGCGAACGTCGATTTCTGCGGCTTCAAGAACGTGATCAACGTGTGGGCTGTTTTTTTCCTTCTGGTTGGTGGTTTCAAGTTTCAACCCGTCTGAAAAATATTCGTCAAAATGGGAATCTTTACCCAGGTAGGGACGAAAATAGAAAATATTTCAAACCACCACCTGGGTGTGTGTTTTTTTTCATGCTTGGAACTCCGGCTACACGGCGGAAAATCAAGATTTTAAACCTAAAAATCACCCGATTGAAAAGGAAAATCATCTGAACCAAACCTCCATTTTTGGGTTCCAATTCATGTTAATTTTTCCAGGGTAGGGTGTAATGCTTGAGAATCCGGCCAACGCTTATGGGATGCCAAAGAACAATAATTTGAAAAGAGGTTTTTAGAAGAAAAAACACACGACATAAATATATATATATATAATTGAGATATAGAGTACCTATCAAATAGGTGGATTTCAGCGATGAATGGTAGGAGACGCCTATCCAGCAACCTAACCAGCAGTGTGCCAGCTAGCTATGGAATATCATGGTCAATCTGTTGGGCAAAAATGAGGCCTGATGCTCTTTGAACAGGAAGAGCACAAAGTGATTTGAGCAACGTTCAAAACCCTTATAATTGGTTGATAGGGATCCTGATAATCGTTTATCAAAATCCCTATCTAATACATATACAGCAAATAACTACGGTTTCGGTCACTGGTGGCAAAGGTAGCCGCGAAAAAAGTGATGCTTCACTTGGGCCTAGATACTTTAAAGACTCCCTCCTGAAAACAAGAAACATGAGTTTGGAAGATGAGTTTCTTCAGGGGATAGTTGGATGTACCCCTGTCCCAACGTACCCCTATGGGAAGTCCCTATACAAGACCTATGTCTTGGGTATGAGTTATACTCCCCAAGAATCCAGAGAACAGCAGCTAAATACCATGGGTACACACTGTTTTTGGGGAAGACCTCCTCAAATAAAAGATCTCAAATGATGCCAGCTGCATATTGTTTGAGAGACATGTGTATCTCGGCTGGCATTTCTTAAGAGGTCCCACGAATATACAAAAGTCACTTGGGTTTTGAGTTTTTCAGCCTATAGGCACATGTAACATGTAACGGTACTTGTCTATGTACAGTCTAAAACAATGTCTACTGAGTCTATTGTAGGTAAAGTCTATATAGGTAACTACTTTTCATATCTTTCTGTATATGGTAGTTTCAACCCAATCTTGAAAGTGGATCATATCAGTGATGTTAGTCAAACGGGTTTCATTCTCCCCTTTTTTGGGCCACAAATGAAACATAATAAAGCGTTGAAGCTCCTCCGTAGTATAAAGTGCAAAAATAAATAACAAAGAAACAAAGAAACAAAGAAACACAGAAACAAAGAAACAAAGAAACGCAGAAACACAGAAACAAAGAAACAAAGAAACAAAGAAAGAAACAAAGAAACAAAGAAACAAAGAAACGCAGAAACAAAGAAACAAACAAACAAGAAAAACACGTTGTGAAACCTTTTAACAACAAACATGTTTTCGAACACAGAAAAAAACAGGTCACAGACCACCTCAGATCACAGCTCACTTCACTTCTCATCAAGTTTCCAAAAAGGCCAAACATCATCTAGTTGTTGGTTTCAATCCATTTGACCAATATGCTCCTCAAATCTCATGTATATAACCCCCCGTTCAACTAATTCAGTCGTTTGAACATGTCAAACAAAAAGAAATATCTGGAAAACAACAAAAAAACCACCCCCGCAACATTAACATCATCAGATCCATCCACCATCCACCGAAAAAAATGTTCCCATCCATTCCCCCTGCGTTTCAACCTTCCATGCCTTGTAGGGTCCGAAACAACTCTTGGCCGCTTCAGTCTCGGCAGAAGCATAGGTCATCGCCAAATCCAAGGCCAAAGTGCCAGAGCCCTCAGGTGATCCCGAGGATCCCAGTTATGATCAGTGTGGTTCTTCAAAAAAAGGACAATCAATTTGGGTGCATGTCTACAAAACAGCAAAATTTGAGAATCCAGGAATTGCATTGCTGCATGGCTATAACACATACAACTGGAACCCAAAGTCATCGAGGCTTGGTTCAAATAATTTTGCATTTCAATTGGATGATCTTTAGATTCTATCTGGATTTTCAGGTGGAAAAACACCCATGGTTGGTATAAAACACGTACATTGAACATAGAATATCGCGAATGGTTTGTTTCATAGTCGACCCGCTGCTAGTTGGTGGATTTCAACCCGCTTACAAAGGCCAATACTAGGTCCAGTCGAAGTTGCAACATAAATATCTTCCCCCAAGTATGGAAAACATATGTTCCAAAGCCTGACGTTTGATTCTATGTGCTAAAAAACTACCAGCAAAATTTCATCTGTTTTACTATGTATAGATCTAGATGCACTCCCTGTTTTTTCCTTTGGGTCAAAAAACAATGAGAATCTATCATCCACAGCAAGCCAAGATCTTCCATGGATATCTTCGTTTCAAACATCCGGATATCCAGGATATCATTTACTTCAAGCTAACAGGTGGTCGAAGCCCGCGAGGCGGGGCTAACATGCACACACCAATCAATTCATGACCGACCTATCTTTCTAGAATCTGTTGGTCCAAAAACTGTGTTTTTTTTTTAAGTTGAAGCCCAATCCTGAACCCTAAGCCACAGTTCAGTGTCAATGAGTCAATGTCTCCATTCTTCAAAATAAGGTCGTTTGGAAATGGACGTCTAAACAAATAACATCACCCATTCCCATCGACCAAGAAACGGTGGCGGCAGAGAAGAGTGCAATATTGTCCCTCAGGAGTGATCATCATCACCACAAAGTGGGGCCCCCAGCCAGTTATAAGTACTGTAGTTGAAAAGTACATGGTACAGTCCCTACGTATTGGTTTATAAGGGGCCCTTTAAAAAACCTACCTTTTGGTATCTGTGCCATCTATTTTGACCTTAAGGTAGAGGTAGATTAGTTATAAATCCACTGATTTCGGGGTGAAATGACCTCCGTTTACCGGTGTATTTTCGGCCATTTCGTACGGGGCCCCATAACTCTTTTTATATTCGTAGAGCCCCACTTTGTGCATACGATGATCATAATAGTGAAAGTTATGAACCTAATTACGGCGAGACATCTGCTCACACTGACAAAGTATGATTTCTCTGGAAGACATGTGAGGAATGTTCAACACCCTAACGACATTCGATTATACTGATTGGTTTATAGGGATCCTTTTCCTGGCTTACTATATTCCCTGTAGTAGAATCCCCCATATACCGCGAATCACCAGGGCTTTGATCACTTCTCCTGTGATGATAATGAACGTGATGCTCACCATGGTGGTGGAATGAGTGGTTGGGTGGCGGCTTGTATTACCCAAACAACTGGGCAAATTACTATACTATAATTCCTGAACCTGAATTAAGGGGGTCTTGGGGAATTCCCGTACTAAACTACCTTTTGGGGTGACCTCAGCTCAGGTCGCTATAATTTGCCCAGAAACAGGAAACACTCGGTCGGTGTTTTAGGTTTCGTAAAAGCTTCGGTTCTTCAGTTCTTGGCCAACCTTAACCTTATTAAGCCTTTGGCAACCCTGGCCCATCCGAATCACAGAAGCGGATAGCCAAGGATAGTTTGAAGATGTATCATATTCACAAATCTCAACTGGCTGGTTGTTTCAACCCATCTGAAAAGTCAAAATGAAAGTCTTCCCCAAATAGGAGAGTGAACATCAAAAATATTTGAAGCCACCAGCTAGTCAATCCCTTGCCCACAATCAGCAAGAACTCGCGGGAAATACATCTATCACCTGGAAAGGATCAATGGCTAGCAACTCCCACTAGTCTTGGTTTATCATGGCCCTCACAAGTCGCCACCAAACTTGGGGGTGGCGAATTAGCCATCTACAAACTCACTACTTTTGTGTGTTTTTTTTACCACTGGAAACTGTGAGTTCGTCCTCTATTTTAGGGCTTGAAACGTCCGGTGGGCCCCTCTCATGCAGTTTTAAAAAACCGAGTTGTTTCACCCCTATTTTCAGGGCCGAAAATCAATGGGTTTGCCTGGGGTGATTTCACCCCTGGGATAGAGGTACTACCCTCCCAGGATCAGTCCGAAAATTTCGGACCGTCGTTTTGGTTTCAACACCTCTAAGGTTTGGGTTTTCCCAGATGCGCGGTCCATCTATGAATCATTTCCCTATGTCAAGGGTGAAATGTGGCCACATAAACCAGCGGAAACGGCTTGGTAACTACGCCCTACATAGCTGGCCCCATACTTGGCAGTTGTCTATATCAAAAATTACCCTTTGAGATTGACCTTTTTTGTTCCACGAAGATGTAGATTTTTCTGTGGTACAGTGGAAGAACCGTTTCAAAAAAAACATGATCATGAATGTTTTTGAAGAACTACCAGAACTGCCGGACGTTTCAGAAAATGCCAACAACACCTCAAAATGTTTTTAGTTCACCCAGTCCAAATTCATTCACCACCTACGAATTCAATTACAGTAGCACCACCCAAAAAAACCTTAAACTATCACCCTTTTCCCAAGGGAGATTCCTTCCCAAAGGAGATTCCTTCATAGAAAAGGCCATCATGAGTTCGAGTCCAAGCCGTTGGGTTTCACCGCAACCCGAAGCCAAGTAGCTCGTTCACATCATCCACCACTGTAATCAGCTCCTATATTTGAAGGTGTAGCTGAAAAAAATGAGGGACAACAACTTCAAGAATTCATAGGGAAAATGGTGGTAAAACCCTTGGGATGGGGGCCCCCAATAATCAACTTTATGTATATATATATATATGCACCTTATATTGTGGGTATTTATTGGGTCTATCCCCTTTAAAAGGGCTCCTTTGGGGGGTTAAACAGCCTGGGTACCATCCCAAGGGTACCGCCCTGTTCCCTATTAAACAACCTACAAATCAATGACTTACGACAAGGTGGGGCCCCTACCAGTTGTGAATGGAATGATGGGGCCGCTTTAGGGCCGAAAATAATTGGCTGACTAACTGGAACTATTTGACCACTATAAGTGGAGTTATGGCCCCTTACTTATAATTGGTACTTGAGATCCCCACTTAGTAAGTGGTTAGTTAAGGGAGTAAACCACCCGCCATTTATCACAAGACTGACCTTATTTGGGGGACTTGCTAACCATGGTTAAAACCACTTCCAACATGATCTTCCAAGGAGCTCCTTTGCTCCCTATGTAGGGATTTTTTGGTACCATCTTCAAATCCCTCCCTTTCAAGCGAAACAAAATCATCCCATGTTTTAGCACCATTTTTGTCATCAAAATACAACGACCAGCTGGATGAAACTGTTTCTTTGAGCTGAAAAGATTTGGTTGCTGCGAAAATAATTACATATATGCCCCAAGAAACGTATGTTACCGTGTTGAATTACAGTGGTTCAACAAGAAATCCCACGTCACCTTCAAACAAACACCAGGACCTGTATTTCTATCATGAAATGTTGGGTCAAGTTGGATCCAACATTTTTTTCACCCTCAACATCCCTCAAAACGATGATTGTCAAGATCATTTCCGGCTTCAACTATGGAGATTTGGGGTGTCCAGCGCTTTGTTTTCGGGGTTGTAGGTTTTGATTGCTTATCTAAAACTGCCAGCTTGAAAAAAATAGGACATTTATATACTTAGTCGTTCATTTTGCTTGTGTGTGTGTGTGAAAAAACAAAAGAATCCTCAACCACGGCACCACAAAAACACAGGGTGGTCAACATGAAACCTGCGACTTCGGATCTATTTGACAATTTTTTTAAAGCTTCCAAGGCGCTAACACCACAAGAAGTAGTACAAGGTGGGCCCCTCCCAGTTATAAGTAGGGTTATGACTCCTATAAGTGGGGTCGGTTATAAGTTATATCCCCAGGCAAACCCATTTATTTTCCGCCATTTATACGGGCTACCCATGTCCCTCCATTCACAATGAGCGGCTCAGGGCACCACCTTGTAGCTGACAGATATGAATTTCCCTAAGAACCCACTGGGACCCTCAGAGGGCTGGGACGACTCTGTAGGGTTCTTTTGGATCTCCACCAGTTTTGAGATCCCATGATTCGTAGGGCTAGTTCTGATTGAAAAACCTTTCAGTTTTATTTTAGCAAAGTTCAAAGTGTCTGACTTTTTTGGAATAAACAAAAAATCGTTCACACCATCATTTGTGACGCCTCATCCATTTTCTCGCTTTAATTCATATTTCGAAATGGACGAAATGGCTGTAAGGAAATCAGGGGAATCGTCTCGTCGCTCCTCCACCTCACGTGGAGCACAGCATTGATGTTGACGCTTCATCCAGTTACAGCAAGGATCATTCTCCCACCTTCGAAGCTGCAATAAATTGCTTCGATGGTGGCTGGGACTGGGATTGTGGTGTTCCACGCTGCGGTTTGAGGTATCTAGGGTTCCTCAAAACTTAGCTCCCAAAAAACGCTAAAAGTTGAACTTTCAATAGGTTACATTTGAAACCCTGCTTTATCAACTCTAGAAGTCCTTGGTTGTTCTTCACCCTAATACACCCCATGTAAAAACGTAGGTGAAATAAGTTATAACCCATTTACTAACCATTGATCCTAACCATCCGTCCCTGGACATCCAAGTAGGGTACGGCATTTGTTCAAAGGAAATCAATGACGTCTTTACGGAAGTCAGAAGGTCACGCCAAAAGTCTGTTTTTTTTTAAAGCAGAATTCCAGGGGATGATTTTGTGAAAACCCATGTATCAAAAAAAACATACTGGATATCAAATTGTTTGGCAAATAAATTACTATCACTATAATTCCTAAACCTAAATTAAAGGGGGCATTCCCAGAAACATCTTATCTATGGCTCTTTTTTCATGACTCGATGTAACATAATCTGATGTATTGTTGGTACTTTTGATGATGCCCAGACCCCCGGCTGTCGTCATCAGCAAATCATGCCGAGTGAGTGGTGCTTGACACATGATGCTAATCTTCGGATCTTCCGATCTTGGTCTACCCTTAACCCTTCGACAAATCGATGATGCGTGATGGGCATCCTGATCACGCCTGACGTATTTGTTAAGCCGCTTCACTCCCCACATACTCCCCTGTTTAAAACAACTACTCTGTTTCGATCAATCCAAAGATACCATTTAGGGGCCACCGTGCTAATCATGTTCTTTGAGAGTTAAGCTGAGTTAAGCTATATTACTGCTGATGATCATGCAGAGTATATAAAAAATATATCCCACAGCATGGAACGATTGTATATTATTTATGTACATTTACCATAAATTTCAACCAAATGTAGGTTAATATATCATACATGGGTCCTATTGGCATGTTAAACTTGGGGGAGGCTAACTTGGATTTGTTCAGTTTGCTGATTTTGTAGGGGTTCGATCTCATGGGATTCACCGTTTTTCAACACCATTTGGTAGGAATATATGTTCGTCATGTTTTTTGAAGCAGAGTGAAGATCCAACCACTAGTTCTTTATAGTTCGTGTATCGGGTGTAAATCATCCCTCAGGGATGACGTCCTTTGGATCACCAAAAAATTGCCACTACATCGAGGAGGGGCCCCTATTAAAGGCTTTAGATCCGCCCAAAGGTCTGAACTTCAGCAACACACTGCCCACTTGAAATGAAAACAAGACATAGAAGGTATATACTAAGATAAAGCAGAATATAAGGTGATAGAATATTACATCAAATAGTACAATACAATAGAACTTACCATAATATGAAACATATGAAACTACTCATACATCTAATACCAAAAAAACACATAACACCATGTCCTTTCCGTGTTTGTTTTGCATCAAAACCCATTGCTTTCGCCAAGCTGCTTTGGATTCAGGTTGCCCAAGTTATCCTCATAGGGTACGGTGCACCTGGATTTGGCATCCACGATGACCCAGGGTGGGATGGTGGGTAGGTGAAAAATGACCGAAAATATGTCACCTGACAAACTACTTTTGGCTGTAGTTGGACCCAGCCATTTGAAAAATGGTCGTTTCAATGGGATGATGAACCAAATCTTTACATGGAAAATGGTGGTTTCACCCATGTACTCTCTGGTATTTCCTAACATAGCAATGGCTGGAATATCCCCATGTTCAATAGGACATATATCTTCCATACGGGTCCAATTCCAGAGTATACCAGAGTGTATATAGTCAAACTGGATCATCTCCCAAGGTGGTGAAAAATAACAAATATTTGAAACCACCACCCCGACAAAAAACCACCACCTGAAAAGAAAATGAATCCTCCAAGCGAACCCGGGAATTGTTTGTGGGGATATATCATCATTAGTAAAAAACGGTGGTTTGGAAAAGGATACTCCTTCAAAACATGGTGATTTGGGGTAAGCAAATATAACTGTTAAATTTCCGCAGAGTAAGTTGCTTGAGGGTACTCTCTCTACAACTAACAGCAAAAGCCCCTGAAAGCTAGCAAAGGGAGACGTTTGCCTTTCGTTTTGGGATACGACCTATTCTCACGGGATTCGGCCGCTGTTAGTTTCAGACAAGGTTAACAAAGAGGAGAAAAGAACACAACTTGGATATGATATATGTAGAACACACATTTTCCCCTGATAAACATTGGGGAGGTATACAGCAGTAAACGGGTTTGTGTTCAACACTCACCTTGTTACTCATTTGACTCCAGGCTGCTCGTCATTTAGGGGCTGCAAATTATACAAATCATCATCCAGGCTGCTGGTGAATGCTCATCACTAACTAAGCACAGCCCAGTTAAAGGAGGTCAAGTGTCTATTGCTATGTTATATGTTAGTTCAGTGAAGTGTATATAGTTACGTAATTTGAAAAGTGACTTTCCTTTTCAATTGGGTGATTTTGAGGTTCCATGTATATTTTCAGGAGTGTATCCCTAAGAATCCAGACCCCTCCCAAGAATAGGATTGAGGGTTCCAATCCCATCCTTAGAATAGGAATGTAGGGGTAATCCCGTCCTTAGGACATAACTGGATTCTTAGGGTATAGTAAATGTACACTGTGAAGCCGCGGATCTAATACTAGTTGCTGCCTTGACTTACTGTTATTCGTAACAAGCAGTTGGGATGGTTAACAACCAATTGGCAAGGACTATAAGTGGTATAATAGTGGTATATAAGTGGGTTATACTGCAATTTGGGTGATTATATATATCACCTATCACCTTTTTTGAGGGAACCAGAAACAACCATTGACACAAGAGCCCAAAAAAAGATCTTGTACGAATCAAAAAGATAT
This sequence comes from Breviolum minutum Mf 1.05b.01, assembly GCA_000507305.1. Taxonomy (NCBI): domain Eukaryota; class Dinophyceae; order Suessiales; family Symbiodiniaceae; genus Breviolum; species Breviolum minutum. Next base: position 110,622 of record DF239895.1, read on the forward strand.
GAAGACCTGGGGGACCACATCTTGGAATCCACCCCAAAATGCAAATCCCGGTTCCGAAAAAAAAAACGACTCACACGAGTGCATCCTGGCATCCTGGGGGATTTGACCGGATGAATACCATATTAACTCGTTAGCCAAATTTTGGTCGATCAACAAGACCAAAACATCTTCCGTTTGGAAGTGGAGATACATCTGGAACATCCGCTTGTGCTAGTTTCAGCCAGGTGTTTTTGTTGATGAAGTTTTGTAACAAACACCAATGGAACAAAAACAGGCATGAAAATGACCTTAGATGTTTGTTGTGGAAATTACCCCCAACAAAAATAGCAACTTTTCAGTTTCACTTCTCGAAAAGGAGACACTTTTGATCACCCGAGGTTACTTGTCAACACTTGAGGTCACTCGAAAAAAACCATCTGAAACATGTTAGTCAAATTGGGAATCATTTTCCCAGGTCATTGCAACCACCAACCAGTTTTTCAACAACAACAACAACAACAACAACAACAACAACAAGGCACTTGTTGGTGGTCTTGGTTTTGGTCTGCGTACCATACACCACCCAGCTATCCAAGAAACCTGGACAGCCAGCAGTTGACAGGTTGAGAGGGCTTTTGAAAACTGCAGAGTTTGTATACAAATATTGTCAAATTGAATATTGGGTGTATTTACATACCAGCACCTTCCAGTCGGGGTGCCAAATAAACCCTAAGGGATGGTTAATTGACACCCCTTTAGCAACCATTTGGCACCCGAAATGGAAGATCCAGATATCAATATACTATGTATATACATCGTGTATATGATTCTACATGTATGTAATATGTATTGGGGAGTATAAGAGGTCTGAAATTTCGAGTACCTGCCAATTTACATACACCATATCACATTTAAGAGAGTGTCCTACCAACATGTGCAATTATGTACTGAGTAACATCTGTCTCTGCAAAACCCCTCTGAAATACCATCTTTGGCGATTGAGCTATTTAAAACAAACTATTTGGAGGTTTCTACCCATTTCAAGAAAATTGTCAACAACTTGCATTGTAGAATTCAGGGTTAACGGTTGACATTCCAAACAACCTTCCAAAAATCCCGGCCACACTTTCCATCATACTGGCTGTTTACTAGGAATCCTTATAACTTATAATGGTTTTATGAAATCATCCGTAATATAGTATATCTGGGCAAATTACTATAATTCCTAAACCTGAATTCAGGAGATTTTGTGGACACTTCGCTTACTAAACAACCATTTGGGGTGACCAACCGGCGGGAAGTGTTGCTATAATTTGCCCAGTACTATATATCGATACCTGTATGCCCCAAAACAAGCTGTTTCGGCTGTTGGTGGTTTTGAACACCAACCCATTTGAAAAATATGCGCAAGTCAAATTGGATCATGAAACCCCAAATTTTCGGGATGAACATAAACAAAATATTTGAGTTGCCACCACCTAGCAACCTGTTTTTTTTTTTCGTTGCAAATAAAATCACTTCCCTTGTTTTTCTTCTCGGCACCTTTGCATCCAGCCCAGCTATCCTCCGGACCATGCAGCCGGGTTGCTGCATTTGACAAGGAGGAAGTTTTTAAATCTCTAGCATGGACATGGGAAGAGTAGCACCTACATGAATGGTTGATTTTTAGAGTAAATGAGTAAGCCAGGAAATTTGTCTGACCTTCAACATCTTCAACCCATGAAAGACGTCACTTTTTTCTTGAACATAGTCACCAATTGGTGCTATCTAGATTTCTATTGTTTTTTATGACCCCGAAATGTGGCTTATATCCACTTCTTGGAAATGCTTGGACTGTCCACAGTCCTTGCCAGTGATGACAAAAGCGTGTTGAAGGAGTTTTTCAGTCCGATATTGGACGACCTGACGTTTCCGATCGCAGTCCATCCTCAGAATGGATCCAGAGAGAGATGAAGATGATGAAGTATTTTGGGAAGTCTCAACAAAAAACGTCCCCAACTCTGGTTGAATGATACGACCGGATATGTGGAATCCAAACTGCGTAGGTCATTTTATCTACATTGTGGACAAAATCCTGGCAAAAACAGTTGCAATGGTTCTTAAAGAACTGCAAACTGCTTAGCATAGCAAGCATATCATGTGGTTACATCACCAGATTGTGACCACCAATAGTTGAGAGGTACTGGGATTTGCTTGTTTGATGCGAAAGGAAAAAGTTCCAAACATATTCTCCCAAATGGTGGTTTAAGTTAAATGGTGATGCATCCAATGGGATCGACTCCGTAAAATATCACCAACTAAACAATTCCAAGGGTATGTACCAAAACTGTTGACATCATGTTGACCTACAAGACCTTCCAGATCGATTTTCAAATTGAAACCCAATGGGGTTTTTTAGCAGCCTGTCACAGACGTCCCAAAAAGTTGGGCATCCACGTCCCCAAAAAGGTCTTACTGGTCCTATGTGTTGCTATTTTTGTCATCCTGGAACCCAAACGGGGCCCCTTGTTTTGATTGGAGTTTCGACCTTGTTTCGGAGAGGTCTTTTGGCTCAAAATAGAGGACATTCACAGCTTCCAGGCTGATATTACCACTGTGAACCATGGTTTTGGCAACCCCCAATCAATAGGGCCCTATACTTATCCACATTTGGGCTACATATCTATTCATTTTGACGGTTAAGGGGCACGAGGTTTTACATTCCACTTAGTGCCACACGGAGAACAAACACATCATAAAGACCTCCCCTGTTTGGGAATTACACTCCCTGAAACTAACATTGCCCTGAAAATAGGCTATTCCAAAAGGAAACTAGTATTCCAACCATCCATTTTCAGGTGCTATGTTAGTTTCAGGGAGGGTAAATGTCCGATGTGAGGTCGATTCAAGATCTCATTCCTTATGATATAGTTATGATCCATATATGTATCCACATTTGGGTGATTTTTGTTGATGTAGGCAAATACAGTCTTTTTCCAAATCAGGGTTCACTGGGTTCGGGGGTAGATTCAAGGTATCATTTACACACTCGAAAACCAAAATGCCGGACCCTAAAGACCAATCTGGCCAAATTATATTAATATTTCACAACAACGAGTCCCATTTCCCTTCCTCAGCTACCTTTTGGGGGTTCAGGTCCTGTGAGGTCGCTATAGTTTGACCAAACGAATAAGTTTGAAAAAAACTTCATCTATGACAACCTTTTCTGGTATGCATGTGTTCTAAACTCCCATTGTTTTCCTATGGTAGGGATGGTCATCAACCTTATATTAGGTTTGCATACCCACTATAAGGATTCCCTAGTAAAGGTGGGATGACCATCCCCGGTGGAGTTTAGACCCTGGCAGCTCTGTGTTTTTCTTTTCGGGTGTGAAATAAAATGGACGTCCCATTCAATCTGAGAATTTCCCAGATTTTCAAATCGGTGCTTTTCTTGGTGGGCATCCTTAAATAGGATTCCCATGATCATCAAGGGTTTCCTAGGGATACAACAAAAGCAACCAACCTACACCCTGGGAAATCAACGGCTGGAACCTACAGCCATCACCCATTTAGAAAGGAACATGATCTGACCCAAACCTCCATGAGGACATGTTCCAGCCGTTAATCTTCCGGGGTGTATATAGGATCCCATGGGATCTCATCAGCTGCTAAGATGTGCGACGAGATTGTAGAGCTCCGTTTAAAGCTCCCTTCATCCCTTCTGCGAACGCAGCAGCGATTCGAGATGCTTAATGCACAAGGGTAGTCCACTACATCCCCATAGGATCCATGTATGGTATATATTTACCCATGTTTGGTTGATTATTATGGCAAATGTAGGTAAATATACCAGACATGGATCATATATGGGATCAATCAACCACCTAACCGTTGTTTCTTTTTTTAAGTTGTTGTCCTCCAATAGCCTCACATGACAAAAAAAAACGCTGTCAAAAGCTATCAAACACGACCTTTTCCCCCCCCTTTTAACCAAGAAACCCTTCTGAGAGAATGTAGTCATCACCATCATCACCATCATCACCACCATCATCCTGGTAGTCTTCAGGAACTTTCCCATCACCACCGTTGCCACCGTACCCACCGCCATTCTCGACCGGAGGGAAGCCGCCGCTTCCATCCATGGCTGCTTCGCCATATTCGACGGTCCAGGCCTCAGTCTTTTTGTGTCGTTTTGGCCCTAAGAATGCTGAGCCTTCTAACCATGGAAACACTTTCGACCCGAAACAAACGTTTTAAAAACCCCGATTTTTTCGAGCCTCAGGTCCCAGGTGACAACCATTTTGACACCCTAATCACTTCTCAAGGATTCTGAGGGTTTTTGTTGTTTTTGAATAAAGATAGCCATGGAAAAACCACCATTTTCCCATGAAACATGAGTTTTTCCCTGGCGAACTGTTAGTTTACCAGAAAGGGTGTGTTGTTTTTGACTCGCTTAGAAGTTTAAAGCAGTTCACCCCAGAAAAGTTACTTCAAGGGAACCAGAATCCGAGGCTGGCGAATGATATTTCAAACATCATCATATCGAAAAAGTTTGTTGGCACTCGAAATTCCCAAATGCTCCATGTATGGAGTATTTACCAACAATGAATTTACCTTAACTTTATGATAAATGTAGGTAAATATTTCAGTCCCATGAAGCATCTGGGATTGAAACACTAAGATGTGCTTAGAAACCTTGGGGTAGTTCCAAATCCCTCCCTATTTTGAAGGGATTTTACTCGTTAGATACCCCTATCATCGCTCCGTTCATCCTCCTTTCTAAGCACCAGCTATTCGAACACACCTGGAGAACTTGGGAAAATTACCAGACTTAAACGGAAATGGCCACCAAAACCGCCTCGTGAAAAAAAAACAACACACAGTACAACAACAACACACACACACACATGTCAACTTGAAAGGTGCACCTTTAGATGCTACCCTTCCCTTTTTAACAAATGGACCTCCAAATTAGAGGTCCACTGCCGGCCCTTTTATTAAAGAAAACAACTGCAGTATTTCCTACCAAAAATGATGTAGTCAGTTCCATACAATATCCGAGCTCTTAATTTTGGGGCATCCTTTCCCCCAGGCCCCAAAATTGGGTGGTTCAAAATTCACAAGTTCACCAAATATTTCAGGTACCTAAAATGGAGGAATCCTCACTGTGATATAAGCTGTTTGGATACAGTTTCTGTAAGGGAAAACCCACCACCCCGAAAAAGCCTGAAATAAGGTGACCAGAACTTCCTCCAATTTTAGGTACCTAAAAAACGGCTACCAATTTCTGGATGCAAGTCTCTGGTGAAACAGTGAAACCCAAAAACTCACTGAAAGCTGGGTACGTATTAAGTTTGAAGTTATTTTGTTTCATCAAAAATGGCACAAAAATCCCATCCGCCAGCGACAAGTCTGGTTGGTCCAAAACGCTGATTTAGGAGGCCCGAAAAGTCCAGCTTAGGAACTCCAGGCTTGGTAGCAAGGGGAATTATCAATTAAGGATGATTTGGAAAGTACAGCCGCACAGCCCCAAGAAAAAATTCCACGGCTGGAACCTGAACATCGGGGCTATGTTTTTTCATGTGAAGTTCCAATACTTCAAGACTAGCAGTGTGGACCCATGTTCTATATTTCAAGATGTTTTTCCCTATTTTGCTTAATAGAATATGAGGAAAAACGAATCACTCTCAAGTGTCAACCTCTGTCGATATTTGTTTCATTGTTATCCACCGCTTTAACTGCGCTGCACCGCATATTTCTCAGCTACTATTCCAGTCACACTCAAAATTAGTACATGTTTAGTAGGGAATCCCCAACTAAACCTTCATGTGCCCCGATTGCATCCTGGGAGAACAAGATGCAAGAACCTCCAAGAATACCTTTCGTATAAACGGCCCCAAAAAACCACTTTCGCCATTCCCTGGAGGTCCAAAGACCATTAAGTTACATAAGTAGTCTTTTGGAAAAGAACATTATTTTAGTTCAGGGAATTTTTTCATCAACGATTCCAGGGTAGACTATCATTTTAATGGTCGGCTTGACTTCCGCATGAAAACCACACTCTCCCTTTCTCAAAGCTGATTCACAGTCATCGTGAGATCTCCGACTTTCATGCCCGTCAACCTCGGCTCTGAAACGCTTGTACAGGTTGCGAAAATGTGGTTTGCAAGACAATCTGAAGTGATCAAACCCTAACAACAACAACAACAACAACAACAACAACAACAACAACAATTATTACTGAAACGACAACGACAATGACAGCGACGACGACAAGGACCAGGATCATGGTGGCATCAATGATAATCATCGCGAGGCTGAACTATACACGTACTATATTTTGATGCACATTGTTGGTAGATAATTTGGCCACCACAGATCCATTCTAAGCTTCTCTCTTCCTCCACTGTTTTATTCTCTCCCTTACATCCCATTCAGATCGATCAAGACACTTTTCATAGTCACCGCCAATCGTGGCAGCATGGGTCGCATACTGAGAGGTTGATTGGGATGAAATCTTTGTTCACATTTCAATCAAAATACACCCCAGAACTAACATGGAACCTAAATGATGCATTCCAACAGGAATATCCTTGGTTTTTCAGGTGCCAAAATTGTTTTCCGCAGATTTAGCCAGGCTGAATCCTAAGCAAAATTGAGCAAAACAATGGGGTCCCATCTACAAACACAATAGATTCATAGGATCCATCTATGGCTACCCTGTGATTTGGAAGATTCTGGGGCTCATTAGCACCCCAATTAGTAGGGAAATAGATCACCCCTGGCTCCTTAGCTCCCCCAATATCACAGCCTAGATGGTATATTTACCTACATTTGGTGATCCAAGTCAGCACCCCCGTCCTCTTTGGTCTCCACAGCGGCTGCTTGAATCAGCTCATACCAGGTCTGGGACGAGATTTTTCGGTGAGTTTTCGGTCGGTCCAAAAACGGACGAAAAACGGTGGATACCAATTTAAGATCTTTAAGGCTCTTGAAAAGGTGAGCGCCAACAAGTCACCAGTTCCGAAAAACCATCCAGTTTTATGGTAAATTAGTAGGTACATATACCAGTCACATGGATTCTATGGGGATATAAGTAGAGACAAAACCAAGGTATAAGTATACCTGCAACCTGTGAGTTTGTCCTCGATTTCTAGCCCAAAGACACCTCCAAAATTAGGTCCAAAAACTCCAAGCAAAAAAAAAAAACATTTGGGTTCCAGGCAGGGTGAAATAACTCCACTTATTATAGGGGGTTATGACCCCAGTTACCCATTTATTTTCGGCCATTTATAGGGGTTCCAACCTATAACTCCATTTAGAACGATTGCCTCGGTATGGCTGGTACAGGGAAAGGGATGGATTTTCAAACACATTTTTTTTACACCTAGAAGCCTAGAATGAAATAGAATCCTGAGGATGGGATTTAGGAAAAAAACACAGCAATCCTATTCTTCTTGGGGAGGGTCTTTGGATTCTAAGTGTGATACCATGGAAACCTACGTGTCCTTCATTTTTGTGGTAATTGCAAATACTCTGAGGGCCTAAAACCTTCATGAAATTCAGGGTTTTGGGGTCCAAAGGTATATTATACTGAATATACAAAGGAAATATGAAAACTGCTAGATACCCTCTGGTGAGGCTTGACCAACGATTGAAAAAACAACAAAAAACAAACCTCTGAAAATTCCAGAGGGTATGACGGTACTTGGAGCATCATCTCAATCCTCAATCAGTATATAAGTGGTTAATAGCTGAGGTCGTGTGAAGTCGCTATAGTTTGACCATACATTTACAGCAGCACCTTCCAAGTGGGGTGCCAAATAAACCCTAAGGGATGGTTAATTGACACCCCTTTAGCAACCATTTGGCACCCGAAATGGAAGGTCCAGGCAGTAGCATCTGGGAGTGGTATGATCCAATCGCTAAAAAATCATCTCCGTGCGTAGCAGCAAGGGACCGTCTGCACTTGATCATCTCCCTGTGTAACTGAGCCCGCATCGCCAGTGTAGTGCATGGTCAATTCATACACGAGCGGTGTAGCCTCGGAACAGGGCTCCCGCCCAAGAGAACGGTGGACGGTGGATCGTTTCTCCAAGAGATGGAGAAACGAATCCAGAAAAAAAACAGATTCATTGGCATCAAACCGAAAACAATGAATTTATGATTCCTTATTGGAAGAAATTATGAACCCCTGTATACCCTATAAACAACTGGGGGCCCTAGGGGCCTTAATTTTGGGCCCTTTTTTCACTGCTCACCTGGCCTTTTTTAAGGCCAGTTGGCCTCCCCAGGAATGTTTCTTCACAAGGGCCCACTGCTCGGGGAGCTCCAAAGCTTGAACTATTTTCAGGTGCCAGAATGGTTGTTTTCGGTGGATTTAGCCAGGCCAAATCCTAACACAACTGAGCAAAACAATGGGGTCCCATCTACAAACACACTACAAACGGTGGTGTTTTTTCACCAACCCATGTGAACAAATATGCTAGTCAAATTGGGTTCATCTTCCCCAAATAGGGGTGAACAGTTGCCACCACCTATACTAACATAGATACCAAAAATGGCCATAGTTAAAGCCATAGTCACCTTTTTCCAATCATTTTGAGTATCCATGTTCTCGGGGGTGTAATTCAGAACCTAAAGTTGGGTTGATCAAATTTGGGAGTACTTAGATGTTTGCTTAAAGTTTTTGGAAACAACATATTCCTCAAATGGTGGTGAAAAATGGCGATTTGCCATGGTAGAAAGTAAAAAGTCAGCTTAAACAAATCCAAGAGTGCAGTCGTTAGAACTGTTTCTTTAGTCAAAGCACCCAAAATGGCCTTGCAAGACTTCTGGCTTGTTCAGGACAAGACTAGAGTAATAGGAAACAGTTCGTATGGATATTCCACAAAAGAAATGGCGCTGCAATCTTGAAAAATCAACATGATTCAACAAGCACATATACAAAGCTTTGAACATTTGACGACCCCCCCAAAATAATATGACTCGATCTATAATTTCAGTTTGTTTGTGGCTTCATTGTTCATAAGAACCCTACCTTTAGCAAAAGCTTCACCCCCGGTCTCAACCAAAAAAAAATCAGGGGTTTAAGTTCAATAAGAGTGTTGTGGAAAGCCACCATTTGTATTTTTATAAAGGTACTTGATTTAAGGGCCAAAACAAATCTGCTTGGAACGACTTTGGTTGCAAGAAAAGTCCAATCTTAATTCAATACTCAATATTGTATATTGAATCAATCTATCATACGTATGTATGAACATTCATTCAAATCAACCTTAATTTCATAATTTCATACTCAGTACAATAATCATATATCATGTATAATCATTGATTCTCTCCCTCCTTGAGCAAAGAAAGCATGGCGACGCTGAATCGGTGCTGTGTTTTTTGTCACATTTTGTCAATAGTTTGGTCGTCCCGACAATATGAAAAAATCCTCCCCTGCTCCCATCGCACTTCCATTACTCACTCAACTCCTGGAATGTTTCCATCAACAGTACCTCCTAAGGTTTGTTACTTTTGTTTGACCATGTTTATTTTGGAGGGCCCAGTTGGGCCCATATTTTCAGCAGGTGAAAAACTGGCAGAAGGACTTGTTGCCCCAGGTACGGTTTCAACGCAACCATTGGGTGCGATTTGAAAAAAGTCTGCTGCCGCCTCCCACTCCTGCAGGTTGGGCAGCTCCACCGCCATAGAAATCGACAGCTCCGAAAACACAAATCTTCAACAAAGGGATGTGTATCCACGTGTCGACATGCACAAGATGGGTCCCTACGATCGGGGTGCGGACTTGTTTCGGGATTTTTTTGGTCGGAGGTGGCTTTGGGGCTGTCCAGGCTCCTTTTTGGGAAAACCCAGGGGTGAAATGCAGGTTTCGTGCGGTTTTTAAGGACATTTAGGGTGGTTTTAGGGCTGTCCAGGCTCCGTTCTGAGGAAGCCAGTGGTGAAATGCAGGTTTCGCGCGGGTTGGACACTAAAAACTGCCGCAGAAAGCACATTTTACCGTTCATTTCTGTTTTCTGTGTGCGTGTGTGTTTTTATGTATGTTTACGTGGGTGTGTGTGTGTGTGTGTGTGTGTGAGTCAAACTCTGTTCCAAAGAGAAGTAAACCTTTTGTTGCTAGTTCTATGCTGTTTTTCTTGCAGGGGGACACAGGAAGCCCATAGAGCTGTGTCCAACGAAGCTCTCTATGGTGTCTTCAGGATATCAGGGCTGATCACCCTGACGTACCTGCATTGGTAAAACTGTTGACAAGCTGTTACAATTCAGTGTTTCCCAGCATTAGGACAGAGAACCCTTCCCTACCATCCATTTCTTGCATTAGGTTACATTTCTAGATTGGGTTAGTTTCCAGTTTTTCCTTTTTTCTATTTTTCAATTGTTTAACTTGGAGTGAGCCAAGCTTATTCAACTCTGGTTCTGTGCCGTAAATTACTCTTGACCGAGTATAAATTTTCACGCTGCTTTTTTCCCCAGCTTGAAATTACATGGCTTATGGCAAGCCATAAATGGTCACTGAGATACACTTGTAGCACAAAAGATTGTGGAAACATTGTATCCCGTCTTCGTGACTTATCAAGTGTGTGTGTGTGTTTGTGATAGAATATGTAGTATGTGTCTATTTTTTCTATTGTTGTTTTGCTTTTTCATTCAATGTACTTCTTGAATTGTATATGCAATTTATCTATTCAATGTGTAAATATATTTTCCAGAATCCAAAAAAATAAAGTAACAAATGAAAGAAAAACATAATATCCAAAAATCAATGAAAGAACAATAAGACGTGATAAATCTTAAAAAGAAACACATGTCCAAATTGAATGAAACGAACTAAAAACAACAAAGAAAAACAATCACAAAATACACACAAGAAAAACAATGAACAACTGAATAAGCACATATCAAATGAAAAACACATCAGACAAAGTCTTGCTTTAGAAATGAAGACGAAACAAAACATAACACTAAACTTAAAAGATAATAGTAATGATTTGATGATTATTAAAAACAAAAATAAAGCATTGAAACAACAAAAATAACATGAACTAAAATAAAAATAAAAGAGTAAATAACGACAATAAACGAAACAAAAAAACGGAAAAGACAGAAGACATGGAAAACAAGAAAACAAGTAAAACAGAGACAACAAAAACAGTAAAGATACAACGAATGAACATAAAATACATCCACATACTGAAAGCAACATAAAAATAACATAAAAAAACTAAACTAACAAAATAAACATAAACATAAAGACAGAGGGAATATATAAACAGATAGTGAAACAAAGAAAAAGACAAGTTAGAAAAAAGAAACGAAAAAAAAAAAAACAAGAGGACCAGGGGACCAGAAGACCAGACAACCAAAGGACCAAGCAGGGGACCAAAGGACCAGAGGACCCAGAGAGGACCAGGGCACCAAGGGATTAGAGGACTGGGGGACCAGGGAACAAAGAAAAAAAAACAAAAAGAAAAAAAATACCAAAATAAATGTCTCCCCCTACGATAGTTACAAATGAAGTTATGGGACCCCTGTAAATAGGCACCTGGCCTCAGGGCTAAGGGTTTGCTGGCCGACCCATATTTTTTTAGGGCGTGCAACCTTCATTTTTTGCCATGGTTTTTGTGTTCTTAACCTTTATTGTTAAAGCCCCTCCCCTTGAGATTTCTTCAACCCCCCTCCCCCCCCCCCCCAAAAAAAAAAAACGAAAAACCCACCTGAATTCACGAGGTGGTAAAATAAAACGCAGCAACAAATTATCGAATCCGACCAAAAACAAGTCCGGCCCCCCCCAAAAAAAACTCCTCGCCCAAGGCAGCTTGAACAAGAACTCCGAAAACGCCTTGCCAAGGAAGGGAAAAAGTGATGTGAAGCAACCTTTAAACAACAAGTTTTTGCCTCCCCTAGAATTTGCATTTCGAAATCAGTGGCTACAAAAAGGGAAAGTATCCGAAGGTCCCACGAAACACGAAAAGGCAACTTTTTGACTGTTGGACTGGAATAAAATCAAAGTTCTACTAGAATTTATACAAAATAGAATCAATCCTTATGACTTTAGCGTTTAACAACAGATTCATGACCATTTCAGCAACTAAGCGATCTTAGTCGTTGAGTCTTAATACAGGGCGTCAAATACCTGGCAATTCCTTGTGACCTTTTTGGGATGGTTAAATGACCTTTGCAGAGGTTAAGTGACCTCAAACCAGGGGATAAAAAGGTCGCTTGAATCACCTGGTAGGCAGATCTTCTTAACGCACAAAAGTTGTCAAAACATCCTTCCTGATTAGAGTGAAGATTGGGCCGGGCGTACTAACTCCCTGCGAAAATCTAAGGTACAAAAACTCCCTGAACATTGCCATCGCAGATTCAAAATCAATCACTGAAAACCCAAGTTCTCGAACTCGAACAAAACCAATCTCTGACATTTTTCAGGAGGCCTTTTCAATCAATCAACTTTGCAAAACATATCCCTTTTGCAGGGGGAATTGTTATTGAAAACCCTCCACCACTTTTGCCAAGCGACTAAAAATATCTTCAGTTTCCACTTCTACGGGAGGAGCCAACTTAGTGGCCCGCAGGATGATTTGACCCAAGGGGTCAAAACCCCAAGTTTCCGGGACGTTTTTTTTTTCCGTATCCCATATGAATCCATGGGAATGGTATAGTTTACCTAGATGAATAGGTGAGGTGATACTGTTGATGGTTCAGAAATCCGGCTAACCAGTTGAGGTTGGTAGTCTATCCCACTATTTACAAGGTTTTATACATCCCAGGTGGTGCAGGATTTCTTCCATCAACAGTATGTTTTTGACGTTTATGGTAAATGTACCAGCATCTTCTAAAGGGTGCTGTTAGAACCCTAAGGGATGTTGTATAGGGACCCCTTATCATCCACTCAGCACCCCTTTGGAAAATGCAGGTGGTTTAAATATACCAGTCACATTTTTGGACCAAATACTCTTGAGAAATTTCGAACACAAAACAATTCTCCAACGAACAAGTAATGGTAATTCTTACTTGTAGATATTGAAACTCTTGAATTTGCGTAAGGTGGTTGGGAAAAAAAACACATGGTGGTTTCATGGTGATTTAACCCATGGTAGAATCCGTAAAAAATCACCTAGAAGAAAACAAACAAAGGAACTAAAAGCCACCTGCTGGTTGGGCTGAGCACGCCACTGCCCTTCAGTTCTTAAAGTTTTTGTTTGGCAAAGTCGGATTGTCTTGTGCCCTAGTCTTCCAAACACCTTGTGAGCAGGTGTTTGGACCCCCAAACACTTCCTGAGAAAGCCATTAGGGGGTCCAAACACCTCGTCAAAAGGTATTTGCAGGATTTTGGAAAACCAGGGGTGAGCAAACATCCCTTGAAACATGGAGTTTGATGGACGGCTCTTTCGCTCATTCTTTCTTTGGATTGAATGCTACTTTGTCGAACGCAAGCTGGATCAACACGCTTCCAAATTCCGGACCAACACAAATTCAACAGATGGAAACCTGTAATTATTGTAGTTTAGTGGAGCTAATGAGCGGCCAAAACAAGTTGGCGTTTCTAACCTCAGCTGATATTTAGATTCCATGAAACCATTTTCAGAAGGTGATTGGACCCCTAAAGTCTATATTTCCTTAAGAATCCTTGGACCCTCCATGCAGGGGTTTGAACCTGTATGGTGTTTTTTGGGGGTCCTCAAAATAGCCGCTTTTGAGGGGTCAGGATTCTTAGGGTTATATATCTGGAATCCTTTGAAGGCCTTTGTTTCGGTTGGAATGGTCGGAATTTCAGAGGATGTTTCTGCTTCACACCCTCAAAATTGAGAACATTCACAGGTTCCAGAGTATATATATATATAAATATGTATATATGAGGGGTTAACATTTACTGTATGTATAAAATGAGATCTATATAAGTATATATTGTATGTATATGTATATATATATATGCACAAAAATGTAAATAGCAGGGGAGGAGACCTGCAAAACATGAACCAGTGTATATATGTATATAAAAGTAAAGGGTAAAACTATGTATACAATATTCAGTATTTCCAACCCATATAAATATACGTAAATATATATGCACAGTATATTTAAATTCACCTATAGGATCGTTGTTTCAGTTTGAACTATCAACTGGTGCAGCATTTCTTCCATCAACAGTTGAACAATGTTTAAAACCTGTCCTTGAAATTCCATCATACTGAGGATTGGTTTTTAGGGATCCTTGGAATGACTTATTAAAATCCACATGTAACTGGGTACCTGGATGTCACAGGAAGTTAGTACTAGTACATGGTTAGGATCAATGGCTGAAATAACCCCAACAAAAACACCTGTTATTTCAGTAGGTGAACGAACCCATTGATCCGATCAGCGTTGATCCGATCACTTCCTGCGACATCCAAGTAGTATAATCGTATATATACAGCACAGGATCCCAGGAAACCTTGCTCACTCAATACGGATCCCAGCGTCCAAATAGTCACAGGAGGTAGTGGTGGTGAAGATAATGTCTCCACGTACCACGTAGTGCATCTGGCGGTTGGAATTTCTAAAGGCCAAAAATGGTACCGATGTCCTGAAAATCACTGGTCCCTGCTAGGCTTTTGGATGTGTAGGGGTCTGGGATCTGCAAAACACCAGTTTTGAGATCCCATGATTCTTAGGGTGGAAGTCAAAGAAAGGATTATATAACTTTCAATTGAACTGATATAAAATTTGGTACATGGCGAAGGGACATCCTAAAGTAGGGTGGGCCTCTATCGCAATGGCAACCCCACGACCCTCTCAATACTACTTTGGTCATACCTAATTTTGTCCGATACTCATATATATATGCCACCAAAATTTTGGAAGTTGCGGACTCAAAAGTACCTTTTACCGCCAAACGCCAGTAAATTAGTGGGTTCGTGAGTCCCCAAGGGCAATATCCACAGATTGGGTCATGTTGAAACGAATTTCTACTAAACGACATTAAAGGTATAAGACTGAACGTACAACAAAAACTAACTTCAGTACTGTAAACAAATAGCCATAGGATCCATTGCATATCTATCTGCATTTACCATAGACATCAAGGAAATATATATATATATAGGTAAAAACACTCAGTATACCATACTAATTGATCCTATGGCAACATGTCCCTATCACTAAGATCTCACATTTGGCTCAAACATAGTTAACTGGAAAGTCAAGGAATTGCCAGGTATACATCTGCCCAAGTCATAATATTTCACCAACCGAGATTTGCCTGGTTTCCAGGCCACTCCACTAGGTGGGGGTCCACTACTACCCTACCATTTGGGGTCGCTATAATTTGCCCATCTGCACCTGAAACAAGGAACCCAACTGAGCCTTGTTTTGAATGGAGTTTGGGTCTTATTTTGGAGGGTTCAACTTCCCCAAAATAGAGGACACACTCACAGGTTCCAGGCATATCTTTGTCAAGCTTTGCACTTTGGAAGGCATAAACATCAGCCAAAAAAAGGGCAAAGATCCTGAAGTTTAACATGAAGATGCCATGGCGTGCCATATCATTATCATATAGATTACATATTGAAATATGTATGTATATATGTATATAATGTATACATACCCTAAAACAAAGCAGCAAAAGCCCCTGAAAAAAGGCATCACCCCCAAATTTCAGCTTTCAACAAGCATTGATTTTGAGGGGGGAAGTATCAGTTTCAGGGAGGACATATGTGCTTCAAAAGAGTGCTCCAATCCCCAGTATTTTTTTCGATTTTTCGGAACCTCCATGCCACTCCAATCAACAAACGGTACATGGAAATTACTCAAGCATGGATCATTAAACATCAAAAGACTTTAACACATACTCAACTAATCTATTACAAATACAAGTATCCGCACATAGGTATCATAAGTATATAATATATACATATATATATATGTTTCACCAAACATTTCAGGTACCAAAACTAGAGGAATCCTCACCTACATAAGCTGTATGTAAGGCTTACGTAAGGGAAAACCCACCCCAAGAATAGCCTTATAAGGTTCAGGATTCCTCCATGTTAGGTACCTGAAATTCTTGGAATTTTATATGTAGCTATATACTAAAAATCCTTGGCTAAATCTCCACTTTTCCCCCGCCCGGGCCTGATCCATTTGAAGTTTCCTCCCGTGTTGGACTCAATGGGGTGAAGATTTCTGGGGGGACTTGAAATGGTCTATGTAACTCTACAAAATGTTCCCAATTTCACCAGTTATAAGTTTTTTTTTCCTCCGTTTGTAGGGGTGAAAAGACCGAGTTAACCAATCTTTTCAGGCCAGTTATAGGGGCCCCATAACTCCATTTATAATGATCGTAGGCAACCATTTTCTAGTTGCTGATGGAAAACTCATTTAAAGAATATATATATAATACGAATAAAAAGTCACATTAGATCATCTTAGAAGTTGCCACGTGAGGTAATTCTCATTTGCACCCAGAAGAAAATCTGTGGGCAAGAAGGCTTTGCCGGTGTAAATGATTTGATGATTACGATTGTAGCACGACTATTTTTGAGATTATAGTCTAAATGAATCTAAATGAATTGGATTAGATTGGGTCAGTTTTCAAGTCAAAACATGCATTTTTAAGAAACACATGCTAAATTCCAAATGTATTCAGCGCATCTCCACGAATCACCAAATTTTGTCGTCACAAAGCTCGGGAAAAAAAAACTCACCTAAAAATGGGAAAGTATCGACTCATCTACCCTCCCTGAAATCGAACATACAAAAATGGCCATATCTAAAAGGAGCCGCCTTTTCAGAAGCATCATTTTGGGGCCCTCCAGTTTTCGTGAATTGAAATGAAATTGGAGATGGGTCCCATACCACTCCTTTTTTGAAGAATCCCTTGAAGTACGCGGAAGGTATGGGAAGCGGACATGGGAAGCGGGCCCCATTGGAAACATAGTCAAATTGAGATCATTTCCACAAGTCTTGGGTGATAAACGGGCAATCTTTCAAACCATCTAGTTAAAATGTTCCATCCTCACCCAACACAATCAACAGACCCCGAAATCATATGGAACTACTAGAAATGCTTTCCTTGTAGATGTTTTCCCTTTCCAAGGGGGGGATCCAATCCTTAGTATGACTTATCATTTCATCCCCATATATAATTGGGTATTAATTGGGTAGTATAACCCCATATATACACCATGAGCCCCAAAACCTACCAAAAAATAAAGGTTGGGCCACCTAAACACCATGTTATTTACCATAAAAAGCCTCTAAACATGTAGGTTTTGGTTGGCCCGTGGTAATTTATATTGGGTATTAATTGGGTAGTATAACCGTACAACCCCATATATACATTTAATTTTCAGAGTTGTATTTGTACCTCACAAAACGGGTGAACCGTGGTCTCCTCTTCTTTTCCAAGGCCTGGCGTGAAGAAAACAGGGCCGTTTTTGAACCTCCACGTATTAAGGGAGAAGGTGGATTTTTCAAAAATATATAATATACATGCATACATTGTGTATATACATATGTATACATTTACGTGTAGATCATTGTAGATATGTCATGCAAATACGTGTATCTAAAAAAGACATATATCATACACAAGTTGAAATACAAATGAAATACAATATACATATATATATATATATTATATCGTTGTGTTGAGATGCGAAACCCGACCCAGGATGCCAGTGGAAAATTAAGGTTTATGGTTTAGAAGTATGTATGGATCACAACACTCGCCTAAATATGCCAAAATATCTTGGTGGTGACTGGAATCCGAAAAGAGGGTAAACCGCATCCCTAAATATATATATATATGTACACATATAGAGGATTACTGTGGGGAGACATTTAAAGAACATTTGAACGCTTGTGACTGCATGCCAACAAAAACAACAGCAAGCTAGTCAGATCTGATACTTGACTCCATAGATCTAAATTGACGATGCGTTTGTAGCTCCGCCATTGACGCATCAGTAGGCTTTTCTTTTCCCTGCGCTTAAGAATGTTGTAGGAATCCAAACCCTCCAACTCCGGCGTGCCATTCTGTCTAAAAGAGCGAAACATCAGCAGGCGTTTCTTAACATCTGAATGAAACTTCCAAGTATGGTCACCAGGGTTTGTTCAAGTATGCTTCCTGAAACTCACAGTTTTTTCCCTTGAAAATGGGCCTTCTTGCCGCCCCGAAAGGAAAGGATCGTTTCCAAACATGCAACCTTTTTCGGTGATTCAAAAATAACTAGTTGGTGGTTTCTACCCATCTGGTAAATACTAGTCAAGTTGGATCATTTCCCCAGGTACGGGTGAAAATCAAACATATTTGACACCACCACCTAGATAACGAGCTCTTTACACAATTATATCAGGTCAATGGTTTTAAGGGTAAGACATATACCCATGATGGATCCATGGGACGATTGCATATTTACCTACATGAATACTTGCTATTTTCTTAATGGTAAATGTAGGTAAACAAAAATACCAATCCCCTTGGTACTATGGGTATATGCAACTTCCAATTCATGTTCTGAAGGACCAATTCATGTTCTGAAGGACCAATATGGATAATATGGTACACTCGCAAATTTCATATCCATAACCAGCCCTCTGCACTGAAAATGCTTCTGGAAACTGCTGTTGGAAATTCCAGCTTTAACCACCTTTTGGATGCAGAAAACCTTCCGAAAAAATCATTTGATTTGTCTACAGATCCCTGAAACCCAGATGAGCCTTGTTTTGATTGGAGTTTGGACCTTGTTTTGGAGGGGTCTTTGGGGCTAAACATAGAGGACATTCACAGGTTCCAGTCATGTATACCAACCTCAACGGGTGCAACCACTAGGGGATGAAAAGGTCACACACTTGAATCACCTGATGAATGTTATGGTATAATTATTTACCTACATTTAAATTTACCAGAAAAACTAGCAACACCAAAATTTACCAAAACATCACGGCTGGAATTCCCTGGACGGATGTTTTTTGGAAACCCACGGAGTTTCCGGAAACCCACGCCTTTTTTCTGGCCACTTGGAACTGTGCTTGGCGCTTCATTTGGGCTGCTCCGAGGATGGTGCTACGGCGGCCCTGGAGAGTTTTAGCTGGAATACATAGACGACATCTGGCCAAATGGAATGATATTTCACCAACCATTTTCAGGTATAAATCATCTCCTTCTCCAACCATCTGGCCATAGGTATTTTGGTGAAATCTGGCCATATACACCAATATGATAATATTTCACCTTCACCCAGATTTCCCTGAAATAACCATATCAACTGGATGGGATATCTACCATATCAACTGGATGGGATGATTGGCAAATTATAATATTTCACCAATCTAGATGGGGATGTCCCTTACTATTCGCCACCATTTGGGATGAAAACTCGTGTCCAGATAGACATAGTTGGAGGGAGGAAGTTTTACGTACAGACGCTCCAGAGTTTTTGACTATTTCTTTTACGTATACCAGGTGATTCAAAGTGACCATGGTTATTCCCTAATTGGAGGTCACTTAACCCCTTGAAAGGGTCACTTAATCATCCCAAAAAGGTCACTTTGAATCATGAGGTATAAACATTCCAGTCCCATGGAGCAGATGCGGATTGACAAGTGGTATTTTTTTATCTTGGTGGCATCTGTTTCTCCCGTTGGTGGCTAAACCAACCCACTTGAAAAAATATGAGCAAGTCAAATTGAATCATTTTTTTAAAGGATCTGGGTGAAAAAAAGAAATGATTGAAATCACCACCCAGTTTGTTGTTTTGTTGGGAAAACGTGATTAAACCAACAAAACACATAATTTTCAACTACAAACGATGTGGATGCATTTCCAAGGGCAAGAAATAAAAACTATCACCTCAAAAGAAAACACAATCCTTCACCTTTCCCATCGAATCCTCTTTTGGGTGAGGGATATTTCACAACCCTTTGAACCCAAGCAGGCTGATCCTTGAAAAGAATCCGATTAAACAATATACATCAATCAATTTTCATTATGAGCAAAAATCCACTGAAGGAAACATGTCAGAAAAACACGACACAACTTTCCCCAGTTGGAGATGTAAACTGTTTGGAACGGCGAGTTCTTTGTCACTTTTTGGTTTCATCAAAAAAACTGTTTCATTCATGGCGTTTGTCAACCGGCCCCCCCCCCCAAAGGTACCACCCCCAGAAATAGCCGGCCGCCTTATCAAGAGCTTATCAACCATTGGTTTCCCTTAAGAAGGCCTTATTAAACGCTTATTTCCTGAGGGGGTATGTTAGAGGGGGGTAGGTTGACCAGCCATAATTCATCTGATTCATCGGGGAGTAGCAGTAGATGTGATCAAAAAACAAAAAAGTGCAAGCAACCCCCAATCCCAAAAGATGAATTCGTCAAACAAGTTGGCTATATATTAAGTAGAAACTATACCCTCCCTGAAATTAACACTTTGCCCCTGAAATTCATTTGGGTTCTAGGTTAGGCATACATCTCTATATACATAACTACATATTAGAGTCAACCAAGCAAGGCTTTTTTCCAGATTCGCCAAAAAAAAACCTCCCCAAAATTCCATAACAAACCACGACGTGATTTTCACTGTATTTTTTTTGCTACCCTGTGATTTTGGGAGATTCTGGGATTCTTTATTTAGTAGACCCCTAGCTCCAAATAGCTCCCCCAATATCACAGCCGAGTTTGTGAATCAACATCTCACGCCTGTTCCTTGGCTGCTGCCTCCCAACTCTTTAAGAGCTCGGCGACCTACCATGATGACACTGCTGAGTGGACGGCGTAAGGTATGACACGCCACGTTTGGAATGACTGTGACGACTCGACGGTATTATAGGAAATCGAGTTTGGTGTCAATTGAAACCATCAATTGTGGTCAGCTTTGATCATATTTCATCCTGCGGCTGGGGGTTAGATGCCTGTTTTTAGGGCTTATTTCACCCATATCTTTGGGGCTTAAAACCTTCATGTTTCCATGGGTTCTTGGGGTCCATGCTGGCAGTTACCATCTACTTTCTAAGCACCCTGAATCTCGAAATGTCGGGCCGTGAGGGATGAACCTTTTGGGATGCAACGTCCTGGTTGCACTATACCAAAAGAAAAGTAGCCCAAGAATCATGGGATCTCAAAACGGGTAGTTTGGAGATCCCAACTAAACACCCAAGAAATTTCGGAGTGACCAAAGAACCTGGAAGTGGATGGAATTCCCAACCATTGATCCACACTTCCCAGTAACGACCTGGTCTTTTGTGGACAATCGGCGACCGCCGGGGCTGGTGGTAGTCGTTGTATCGGAACCGTTCTTGCACAATACCTCAGGGTCTTCAGGATTAAGACTCTTGGAAAACCTAATGTTTGAAGAAAATATTGATAAAACTTGGGTTGTCCCCCAGTAGCTACCACCAGGAGTTTTACATTTTTTTTTGCAGCCCGAGAATCCCTAAACTTTCATTTGCCAACTGGGAAGGGGGACGACCCAAAATATCACCCTTAACTTGGGTGTGTAAGTTATAACTAACTTATAAAACTTGGGGGTATCCCCGGCCCACTAACAGTGGAGTCCGTGAAGAGTTTAGGTTGGGGGCCCGGGCCATAAAGGATGTTCACAGATTATGATTTCACTGGCATGGTGGGTGGGGGGGATACCCCAAATATAAACGAATACCTCACTTTAAGATCTTTAAGTTAGTTGAAACAAACAAAAACACTTTCAAAACCAAAACCACAAACGTTCAACGTTTCCTCGTGCCGAAAAAGGGAAAAAACAGTGTGCGACTTAAATTTCTGCAGTCGTGATTCTTGTGGAGGGCTCCAAAGACCCGTTTGGATGACCCGTTGGAAGTTAGGATCAAAGGTTAGGATCAGTGGGTTGTAAACCCCAAGGAATACCCCATTTATAGGTAGGTGAAATAACCTATTTTACCAAAAAAAATATGTCAATTCATTTAGGGAATATTTATCTAGTTGGTGGTTGAACCAACCCATCTGAAAAATATGCTCGTCAAATTGGAAATCTTCCCCAATGTTCGGGGCGAAAATAAACAATATTTGAAACCACCACCCAGTTATGGGTGTCTGTTTGTCGGAAAAAAAACACCTCCTTTGTGGAAACACAGCCAAGAGACCCTTCAATATAGCAGATGGAATCAAAAGTAGGTGAGCCACGAGATGAAAACCCGGAGTTGACGTTCCATGAAATACTTGGTGTTTATATAGGGATGCTTTAGAATGGTTTATGAAATAATCCCCATATAACATTGTAGTATAATCCCCTATCTACCCTAAACAGCTATATAGATCTTTTTTCATTGCTCAGGTGAATAGTCACTTTCTTTGTAACATCTGGACATCTATTCAATTTGATGTGTGTGTGTGTGTGCCTTGTTAAGGGAAAAGAATACATGCGGCATCTTTGTACCAAGCCAAAAGAAGTACTGTACTTAAAAAACCGTATATGGCACATTGGTTGCTGGTCCAAACTACCATGCTTGGGTATGGCCGGGTATGGCGACCCAATCCAAATGGAGACCCATCACCTAGAACTAACAGAAAACAATGTATGATGTATATATAAATATATATATATATATAGAGAGACATTAAATATATATACATATATATGGAACACAAACTGCGACCCTTGTTTTGAATGGAAAAAACCTTTTGGATGGCTTCAACCGTTCAACCCACAAAAAATAGAGGACAAACATGTTCCAGACTCCAGGTGTATATATGTCATATATATATATATGGTATCTATATATGTCTTGTGGAGTAATAGCAACTTCAAAATAAAAATAAATTCAATAAAACAATATCAAATATAAAAACTTCCACAGTGATGATTTTCTTGGAACAAACATGTTCAAACATTTCAAACAACTGAAGGAAAACAGCACACACGGATTTTCAGCGGTTTTCACACAACAAAAACTTGGACCTGACTTTTTCTGTGATTGTTTGGGACCAAAACAAAACAAAGACATCGAAAGCGCGAAAAAACCCAAGACACCGCGTTGTTAGCCAAGGCTTTCATTTCGTCTGTCATGTTCATCACAAATGTCTCAGATTTTTGCAAAAAAAGATCCCAAACTCCAAAGAAGACAAGGACATTTTTTGGAAATTTGGGAACATGGGTTGTTTGAGGTTTCTTTAGGCCGCCCTGTAAATTCCCGCCCTGTAAATTGCAAACAAACACAAATCTCGTTGCTGGGACAAAAAACAAACAAGACGTCATGGTTTGCAAGAACAAAATTATTGGGGTTGGGAAAACTCACTGTGGGGGCAACAAGAACGAATGTTGGAACATCTCAAAACCCCAAAATGAATGTTAGTTAGACAATCACGTTTTGTTGGTTAAAGGTCTTTTCCAACTAGTCTCAAAACTGTTGGAACAAAAACTGTTGTTCTTGGTGGACTAAAAAAAGATTTGAGTATTTTGAGTACACCCCAGAAATTTAACATGGATACCAAAAATGGCAATAATTAAAAGGAGAATACATTTTCCAAACCACCATTTTGGGTATCCCGGTCTCCATGTTAATCTTCAGGGGTGTAGCCCTTTGGCTGAGAGTCAGAGTTACACCAACTGTTTAACGTTCCAACATGTCGGAGAATTGGTTCCCTAGGCCCTAGACATCTGGAAACACCTGCTGAGGTTCGGTCTTTGAACCCCAACAAAAACCATCCTAAAACATCCTTAGGAAACACCAAACCAAACCTCAGGAGGCATTCGCCTGGATGTCGCGGGGGTGTGATTTGGGGGATGGATTTTTTCTGATACCTCTGAGTCGGATTGTTCAAATTACCACTGAAACTGTTCAAACATATCCCTGATTTCCAATTCTATAGGATCAATGAGCAAATATTGACCCACTACTTTACCATACCCATACCATCCATGTATGGTGTATTCAACCTACATGGATGGTTGATTTTCATGGCAAATGTAGGTAAATATATCATACATGGATCCTATGGGATAAAAAATCAACCATTTATGTAGGTAAAGGACTACTGGGACGGACGTCCCGTTTGTCAAATCGGCCAGGCAACTTTCATGTTGTCGACTTCCTCCGCCACACACAAAGGGCTGTAGACAGGGATCGCGCTGGCCGGAATAGACCTATGCTGACGATTTCGCGCAGACTGTCCACTTTTTGAGAACGTGACTGGCAGGTAAAGAGATGTCTTTTGGACAAATGAACATGACAGTCAGCATGTGTATAATGTGTATTATATATGGGTGTTTCCAAAAATAGGGGTACCACCAAATCATCCATTTAATAGTGTTTTCCATTATAAACCATCCATTTTGGGATACTCATATTTTTGGAAATACCCATATACATAACAATTGCACTCCAAGCAGCTGCCCATTGTTCACTGCCTCGGAAGGTTTTATGAAACGAATCGTTGAAAGGTGTTGTAGTTGTTGGCGTCTTTTTCTTTCAAAGGTCCGGACGCAAACATACTGTTGATGCTTCAGAAATCCGGTGATCACCACCTGACATGTATCAAACCCCTTAAATGATGGGATAATTTCTCATCAACTGGTGATCGCCGGATTTCTGAACCATCAAACCATCATTTGTAGAGATTTCCCCAACTCATGGCTGCCCTCCTGCAAAAAGGGGAGTTGTTGTGAACAGAACAAATCAATTGCTAGCTGCTCAATGGTTTTGGCTCATTTCATATGGAAATCCATCCCCCCAATGCCACCTCCCCAGGAAATAAGGTCTTAATAAGGCCTGAAAAAGGAGATGATGGCCTTAATAAGGCCCCTATTTCTTGGAGGGTGGCATTTG
>DF239895.1:135448-154660 GCA_000507305.1 Breviolum minutum Mf 1.05b.01
GCCTGAAAAAAGGAGATGATGGCCTTAATAAGGCCCCTATTTCTTGGAGGGTGGCATTTGGGGGGGGGGGGGGTAGCCTTGAATTTCCATTGATCACTTGTTTTGTGTGCTGTGGAGTCATCCTGCTCTTCATTTGCTCATACCTTACTCATAACCTAACATTCCTATATAGATTGAGTGGTCTTCTGTGCTTTTTTGGCGGAACAACCCCAAGAGCAATAATGCCCTCAAAAAACATGGCAAACCTTTGTTTATATACAACGAGAACCAGAACAAGAATAAGAACAACAACACACAAAAACAATCTAGTGATTGGACCATAATCACAAACTCATGTTTGTCTTAATGAGTCATTCATCCAGAAGATAAACATACACGCACCTCATTGCAGTAGATGCTGTCTAACCCTTCACAGTAACATCAAAAAGTATGGTTTCATATTGTTTCTTGTGTTTCTTCCAGTGGCAATATGCGTTTAGCCACCTGTACAACACAAAAACGCAACTGAGCTAGTAGGTCGGTAGGTTCAAACAAACATGCCTCATGAACGCTTGGTCAACAAGCGTAGCAGGCACCTGTAGCTTCACCCTTCCCATAGGATCAATGGAACGGTTGTAGGCCTCTACCTACTAATTTTACATAAAAAAAACAATTATATACTGGTTGGTGGTTTCAACCCATCTGAAAAATATTAATCAAATTGGAAACCTTCCCCAAATAGGGATGAACATAAAAAAAAATATTTGTAACGTAACCACCACCTAGATTATGTACCCTCTGGCAAAAATCTCAGTTGAAGACATCATCTTGGATTTGCGACTGTTTGATGCTTGGAAAAAATGAAAAACAACATTATCCCAATTGATGGTAATTTGCAACGGTAAAAAAGGTAAAAATAAATCACCAACTCAACAAATGCCATACTTGGATGTCCCAGGAAGTTAGTAAATGGTTAGTAAGTAGGTTATAACCTACCTATAAATGGGGTACATTGGGGTTACAACCCACTTACTAACTAACCTTTGATCCTAACTTCCGGGGACATCCAAGTACCATTTCGGCACCTGAGGATCTACTGTACCCCTTACCAGGTTTAACCCCAAACATAAAACAACAACACGTTGTTCCACCTACGTTGTTTGGGTCATCCCATCCTGGGTGTGCCTACAGCCATGTGTTCGCCGTGATTCCGAATCCTTGAGGCAAACGGGATTCCAACCAAGGAACAGTGCCCTGCTCATCAAAGTAGATGTTGGGAGTAATCTGACAATTGCTGGCCAACCTGCAGTTGGCTTGGATTTGCGTGGAATATTTGGCTTGGATAAAGTGAACGTTAAACAACATATTCCTTCCCTTGCTATTTTTCCCTTGGTAGATAATGGTAAATGAATCTCATGGGATCGAATCACCAACTAAACAGAATATCCAAGTTGAAGGGTGAGATTTCTTTGACCCAAAAAAAAAACACCACTGGGATGGACAAATGGGTCCACCCAGTAAACCAGGGGATCTAAAGGCCCAACAAGAAAAAAACACTGGAACCATCACAAAAACGAGATGTTTAAACAAAACAAACTCGGCTTCGTGAACATTTATGAAAGGACTGTGGTGAATATTAAAGCCAGGCTCATTGCCTTCATTCCCCGGAAATAAACAGGGGTGATGTTAGAAGAACCCACTTGATTCCTCAACTTGGCTAGGTGTTTTCCAGTAGGCTCTCCATGGCTTCGGGTTTTTATCCAAACAGGATAAACCAGGGTAGCAGGCTGGACCATGATGACAACTTGGAGGATCATCCCATTCAATAAGTGTTTAATAACCATGGTGATCCTAAGTCCCCTAACTGGGATTATTCCCGTTCCAAATGGCCGAACTTCATGGCTTATAAAGGGGGGTTACTAACTACTTACTAAGTGGGGTGATCCTCCAAAAATAATCTCTGTCAATTAAGAACAGTCAAGAGCGGGTCTTCAAACTTTGTTTTACACTTACACACTCCATACTTCGCAGGAAGTTGAAATAATCATTGCAACTCCATTCATGATATACAGTAATACCTTGGGCTCTTCCCCCTTGCAAGGTTTTTTTCGACCATTTTAAGTAGGGGATCCCGGATCACTATAAACCTTCATTTGCCGGGACAATCCAAAGACTACCTTTGAAAAGTTAAGATCACCTGATGACTGGTGATCCTGATATTGTTATTTGCCACTTTCCCTTGGACCTCCTTGTATAAGAATTTCCAGATTCTCATGGGCGACACTGCATCATAATTCAATAACAAACAAACGAGTAGAAAATTCATCCTCTATATCCTTCGCCGGCGGATATGCATCCTTCTCTCTTTGGATATGAAAAAAAATCCAGTAGGCATCAAAACCCTTGTGACATTCCATTGTACTGGTTGGTTAATGGGGATCCTTATGGCTTATTATAGTCCTTATATAAAAATGGGCAACATGATCCCCTAAATAACCCAACCAGGTGCCCTTGATCACTTCTCAATTGGCACGTCTCCAAAAATTCACTTCCTCCCAGAATCGTTCATTGATGGTTCCATGGTTCGGATCGTACCACCCAGCAACGAGAGGACACATCAAAGTACATTGGATCAGATTACATGGACTTCTTTTCGCCTTCCCTAAGAATCAAGCGATGACCGGACCCTCCCAAAAGGAGGGTCGGTGAATGAAGCTTTTGTATGACTCCCCAGGGGTGTCTTTTGGTGGGTCCTCAAGGCGAAACCATTGAGGTCCTAGGATTCTTAGGAACCAAGAGACTCTGCAAAGGAAGGACCCACACGAAGATCCTGGTGACTTCTTTTTGTTGCTCGAGGAATTTAAGTGTTTTTTCTTTTCGCGGGGAAAAGCCTGGTATTTAAGGTAGAATGATTAATGACGCGTCCTGTCCAGAAAAGAATAGAATGTTTCACCAACCTAGATTTCAGTGAAATACGAAGATTTCCCTTACTAGACCACCATTTATACCATTTGGTGCGAGGTCGTGTGAGGTCACTATAATTTGACCAGACTGCATAGTTTGTAAGTGCCTTGTAAAACCTATGTAAAACCTCACATATTCCAAATACTAGCCACTTAAGTCTCTTTTTCAGGAATCATCTGACAATGCTTGGGTTTGCCACTGGAAAACCAACACGTTTACCATCTGCAACCCAAATTCTGAAAGCTACCATGTTTGACTACAGCGAACAACAGCATACCCAGATGCTCCATGTATGGAATCTTTGCTTACATTTGACCAAAATGTATGGTAAATGTAGGCAAATATTCCCTACATGGAGCATATGGGATATACTACTAGTAATAGTTCCCTTTTTGAAACAAACAATTTGCTCCTGAAAATTTATAGTTGGAACATGAACTTTGCTTTCGGGATGGCCTACTTTCAAAGGCAAAAGTGTTTGTTTCATGGCGTGTAAATATGATACACAAAATTATACAGGCATGTTGCAGTGCCGAACAATGGTACCCTCTTACGTTTCTTTATTCCGAATGATCATCTTGCTATATAATGATTGATGTGTCCATTGGTATCATGCATGATCTCTAAATACCCAAACTCGATAAATCATGAGAAGCATGTATACCACCTGGAAAGTAGATGACGCAACTCTCATGTACTGGTTTATCATGG
This sequence comes from Breviolum minutum Mf 1.05b.01, assembly GCA_000507305.1. Lineage (NCBI taxonomy): Eukaryota > Dinophyceae > Suessiales > Symbiodiniaceae > Breviolum > Breviolum minutum. The sequence continues at coordinate 139,103 of DF239895.1, forward strand.
CCCCGAAAACTAAAATTTACTAAACCACCTTTTGGGAGTGGAAACAGCCATCTACTCTCACCAAAAGGTCCATATATTTACCTACATTCACCACAACAAGCGTAGGTACGTGTACCATACATGGATTCTATTAGAGCAGATTCTTCAAGATCCCTACCAAAAAATGTCCAACAAAAATCACCCAACTTCAGAATGGTTCAACAAATGCGTCCTTCCTTTTGGTTCCACAAGGTCGGGAACCAAAATCAGACCAAGGTAGCAGAGTTTGATAAACAAAATCGAACCATGATTTGGTTGGTTGAAGATCTTTGTTTTGTGCAAAATAATATGATACTCCCCTAAAAACTAACATGGAACCTGAAAATATCCCTTGGAAACGGAGAAATATCTATATACAAAAACCAATTTTGGGGTTCCATGTTTGTTTTTTGGGGTGTATGTCATCATCATATTTTCACCCGCCAAAAGGTGTTCCCCAAATATGTTTCACACAAGGAGCTATCGCGGCTATCGCCCTGTATGTTACACTGCCTTTGAGGGAAACTCTGAGAGAAATGATTGCTACCTGCGACCTCCATCCCCCCAAAAAAAAATCCACCGCCTGCCCCGATCTGGAAATACGGGACATGAAGAGGATCCTGAAAAAAAAACGCCAACGGAGAAGGGAAAGAAAGGCGAAGACAGGAAATGTGTATACCTGGAACCTGATTGTCCTTTGTTTTGGGGGTCCAAATTCCACCCTCCAAAAAAAGGTCCAAATTCCAGTCAACACAAGGGTCAACATGTTGGTTCCAGGTATATACCGTAGGAAAGAATGGAAAGGCAGCTACGGTTGGTGAGGCGAGCTTGCTCGCGATTCCAAACCTCCAGGTTTGATACGTTGAAAATCGTTGGGATTTTTGTTCCCTACCAAGGTTGCTGAGAAAAAAATGTGGGGGACAAACGTTGTTTGAGGGTCAGCTTCGTGGGGCTTCCAGTTTTACCACGGAAATATCTCAACTCACAAGAAACTCGGATGAGTCTCAGAGCTCGTAATACATCCAAAGACCCTTTTTTCAGGAGGTATAGGAAACCCTAAAGATCTCCTGAGGCTCGGCTTTTAGGGGTTCCAAACAACTCACCAGGTATGACTGGAAAAATGTTGCATGTCTAGGGTAGGATCGTTTTTTTAAAGAACTGAGGTTGCACAAATTGGGAACACCTCTCTCCTCTTAATCACCTCATAGCCCAAATACTCAATGTATGGTATGTTTACCTACATTTACCATAAAAATGAACCAAATGTAGGTATATACTGGGATGTCCATTGTACTTAGTAACTGGGTCATAACCCTTATATATAAGCAGGTTACAAGTCCCTTAAGTAGGTTATAACCCAACTTACAAACTATTTACTAACTTCCATGGACATTCAAGTATATGTATATATATATATATGTATAATATAAGCTCTCGGACTCGGGTTCAAACAAAAATCATACTGCCGACCGGACCTCGACGGTCCAAAAGCATGAGAACACCAGTTGATGCGGTAGAAAAAAAACATCCCTTACTATACAAGTGTTTAATCATCCCGTAACTAGTTCGCTTGAATATAAGATATGTATATATATATATATATGTATATAATACAAATATATATGTATAAATATATGTGAATCGATAAGTTTCTACATGTGTTTTATTCCAAGTATTTCCACATTCATATTTTCAGTGTCACTAATACGGAACGTTCAACACCAAACACAGCAACATTCGACAAATCCCACGATCTGGGAAGATCTGGAACTAGGATGAACTAGGCATTTCACATCACACGCACACTTTTTTCAATATATTAAACCCCTGCATACTGTTGATGGTTCAGAAATCCCAAGGCCAACCACGTGAGATGTTTTTATTGCCTTTGTAAATAATGGGATGTTCACTACCAGCCTCAACTGGTTGTTTGGGATCTTTTCCATCAACAGTAAACCACATGCTGGAACCATTGCCAAGTGTCTTCACAGAATTCTCCTTGAGCACCCAGTCTTTGACGACTTCCGACATTCTTAGTGGTGGAAAATGGCGTCCTTTCTCATACCCTAGTCTTCCAAAATAATCCAAATACCTTGTGAGGAGATAATTGGACACCCTAAAGGTCTTTTCAGCAGGTGTTTGGGGGTTGGAACACCTACTCACCGGGTATTTGGAAGATTAGGGATAAGACAAATGTCACAACCTACCTTTTCCTCCCCCGGATTTCCCAGGCAATATTTTTTTCCCCAAAAACAGTGATAAAGAGCTTAACATAGAGGTTTTGAAGGGGTTCTGAAGCACCGACTGCACTTTTCATAAACATGATAAAGGACTTAAAATCAAAACTCTAGAGACTCTAGGGGTTTACTATAAATGTTTTGTTGGAGTATATTTTGGATGAAGCCCATGTGCACAAATATCATCCAAGCTTTACCAATTCCAGGCGAACCAACATCTGGACATCTAGATTCGCCAGCGAAAACTCTGACATAGCAAAAGGAATCCACATAAATACCTTTGAGTGTAGCTCTATCCTGGTCGGGTTATGCAATCATAGAGAGTGCGGATTCATTCTTGGGATCACCCCAAAACACAGCAAACACATGAAGAACTATGATATGACAGGTGGGCGGTATGCGATACACCCAATCTACATCAATCACCCACAGCCACATTTTTTGATTTTTTTGTTTCTCTCCCCAACAAAATTAAACTATAGTCGTTGTTTCAAACCTATTTGAAAACATATTAATCCAATTTGTCCGTTTCCCCAAGTATAGGGATGATAAAGAACCATGAACATGTGTGAAACCACCACCTCCAGGTGATTCAAAGTGGCCTCTCTGGGAAGGTTAAGTGACCTCCAACTAGGGGATAACAAGGTCACGGCTTGAATCTTTGGCTAGTAAACCTTTTCTGAAAGGGAACCTCCCTTGAATCAGCAAATGGTAAATTGGTGGTTGGAATGCTATGAAAGGGATTGTTACTTAGGGCTACCCCTAGAATTCCAAACAAAAACAATCCGAACCACCAATGTACCATTTTGGTTGATTGAAACTTTCGCTGCCGTAAAAGAAAAAAACTAGCTGGTGGTTGAACCAACCCATCTGAAAAATATGCTTGTCAAAATGGGTTCATCTTCCCCAATGTTCGGGGTGAACATAAAAAATATTTGAGTTGCCACCACCTAGATAACAAAAAAACGCGGCTGAGGCACGGCAGAACACCTTCTGCAAAAGTGGAACGAAGGAGTTGAAACAAGGAATCCTCAAGGGTAGGACTCGGAGGAATTTTCGGGCGAATGTTTGCTTTTTTTGGGGGGGTGAAATTTTTGGCGTGTAAAACATTCCCATACCATCCATGTATGGTTTATTTACCTACATGAAAAACTATAAAACATCACCAAAAAATGGAGGTAAATATACCACATCCTGGTATGGGATTTGCATCCTTTGGCAACTTGGCAGTTAAAATATGGTTCTATTGTTTGAATTGTGCTTATTCGATTCATATTTAAATAAATAAATATATATATATATACCTGGAAGATCCAGGTATAATATATCTAGAAAATCCAGGTATATATATATATATACATACCATGGGAACCCACAACCTTCATTTTTAGCGGTTATGACCCATATATTGAGGGCCTAAAACCTTCATTTTTGATGGTTTTGGGGTCCAAAGGTATATATATATTGTGTATATATATATATATNATTTTTTTTTGTTTTTCCGGGGGGGCCACCAAAATGCTGATGAATCCATAGCTTAAGGTTTTTTGCGTAACCAAAAGACGCGACTCTAAATACGTGGAATTTGGTATCATTCCCCAGGTCCACTGAATGTAATTATGGGTACCTGGAACTTGTGAATGTCCTCTATTTTGGGGGTTGAACCCTCCAAAGCAAGGTCTTTTCCAATCAAAAGAAGGGTCATTTGGGTTTCAGGTGTGATACTACCTATATATAGGTTGAATTTCGGTAATCTTTTATGGGTTTTCAATGTAGGAACCATGTACCATACATTGAGGATCAGGTTTTCCCCTGCGATGTCCCAATTCCAACGTTCCAATCCCATAGGATCCATTTACTTGATTTTTATGGGTTTTCAATGTAGGAAAATATACCATACAAGTTTCATATATGGAAATCCGAATTCGAATCAGGTTTTGCTGTGTGATGTCACAAGTTCCAACTAGTCCAATGCTTTCCTTCCGTTGTTTCCACCTCTCCGACTCTGCGCTAAGGTTTTGTGGCCGGAAAAAAAAACATGAAACGGGACCGACCTAAATGACCAACATCATTTCCATTCCCTGAATTCGGAACTGCATATAGAGGAAAAAACACAAAATATTATCTCCTAGAAAGAAGGAACGGTGTGATATTGGGAGAACGGCCACAATTTAAGCAACTCTAAAAACTATCTTTAAAAATAATAGTTGAAATCTATGAATGCATATGATTGTAATCTATAATTATCTACTTGATTACAATCTCGAGTATGATTTTCTTCTGAAATATCACCCAAAATAAAACATGCAAAATAAAACGCTATCTATTAAGACTTCCCTCAAAAAACCTTCTTCCTGAACTCTCAGATTATCCGTTCGGTCCTTTTCCACAGGTGGCGTCAACATTGCTGAACCAATGTCCTGGGCAGCCCCGAAGAGAAAGTCAAACGGTCGACCAATCCCAGGTCCACTCAATTAGTACATGCCATGGGAACCCACGTTTCCTTCATTTCTAGAGGTTATTAGACCCATATATTGAGGGCCTAAAACCCTCATTTTTGATGGTTTTGGGGTCCAAAGGTGGTAACCTACATGAATGGTTAATTTATGTGGTAAATGTATAGGTAAATAATGGTAAGTATACCATACATTGAGTATTTGGGAATATCAACTGTCAACTGGATACATGTTGTTTCGGCTATGGTTGAAAACTATCAAGCATTGTTTTTTTGGGTTGAACGTTTCAACTCATTTGAAAAACATGCTCGTCAAATTGGATAATTTCCCCAGGGATCGGGGTGAACACATAAAATACTTGAAGTTTCAACACCTACATAAACTATCAATTCCTTAACTCATTCATCCGGACACACACAACAAAAGTTGAAAAACACTGACCAACTTGGCTGAAAAAGATTGCAAGAAAAAAGGTTGAAAAGCATTACCCTCTCTGAAAATAATAAGTAACAGTTTGCCACTGAAAATTGATGGTTGAAAGCAATCCTTTCCGATTTGGGGGCATTTAGGCCTATCTTCTGTAAGCTTTAGAGAGGAATCCCGGCTTCTGCATTGCTAACTCTAACAATCATTTCCAACCCTCCCATGTGGCGATTTTTATTCGCTGTTTTTCGTTTCGGGGAGTTTTTTGGGTGCTTAGAAATCAGTTGGGCGGATCAGTGCTGTAACAGGTTTTTCCTGCCCAAAAAACCCACAGCCAGGGAAGTAGGGTTTTAAAGAACTCTGATTTGACTTATTGATAAAAAAAGGGGCTATAAAAACCCAGTTACCAGTTACCTATTTATAAGACCGTTTGTGGGGGCCCCATAGCTCCATTTATAACGATCGGCTCGGTATGCGCCCATCTTGTAGGTTTCTCAGGTTTCGCTCCCCTGAAGAATCTAACAGATATTACGCCCCTGAAAAACCGGCCATCTTGTTTCAACCGTCTTGTGTCAACCATCACTGGGATGTCCATGCTACTTAGTAACTCAGACTTGGTAAATGGATTAATTATAACCCTTGTATAAGCAGGTTGGATACGTCCTGTAAATAGGTTATAAACCATTAATTTACTTACTAGTTAATAAGTTCCATGGACACCCTAGCATATTTCAAGAGCACTTTTTTTTTGACTTTTTGGGGTGACGACACTCCCTGAAACGAACGCAGTCCCTGGAAATAGGCAATCCCAATGCAAACCGGACCCAACCAAACCGGACCCAACCAAACCGTTTTTCAGGGTGCTGGGAAGAGTTTGAGGGCGCAGGTATGATCTTGATTGGATTTGCTTAATTTAGATGTTTGGAAAAAGTGGAACAACATGTTCTCCCGTTGTAGGCTGTGAACAAAGGTGATAAGAAAAAACACGGTCAAATCTGTTTAAAAAAATCACCAACAAAACAAATGAAAGATATTGAGTTGCAGCTTGGTTCCGGGTTCCCAAGACTCGCAACTCAACATGATTCATGTCATCTTGGTGGTGGCTTGAGCCCATGGACCTAGATGTTTTGGAAAAGTGGATCTAGTTGGCGGTTTCAACCCAGTTGAAAATATTAGTCACTACTTGGATGTCCATGGAAGTTAGTAACTAGTTAGTAAGTTGGTTTATAACCTACTTAAGGGACTTATAACCTACTTATATAGGGGTTATAACCCAGTTACTAAGTACCATGGACATCCAAGTATGGATCATTTCCCCAGGAAGGGTTGAAAATAAAAGCCATTTGAGTTGCCACCACCTATGGATTGTGGATGGTCCCAACAAAATGCCGCCGTCAGATTTTCGATCCAACCAAAAAAAGACATGCTGGAGGCCCCTACCAATTCTGAATGGAGGGACATGGGGCCTCTATAAATGGCGGAAAATAAATGTGTAAGTGGGGTTCTAATCCCGATATGTAAATATAAATATATATATATATACATACATACATATTATAAGTGGAATTAATTCACCCTGCTTATAACTGATTATTGGGCCCGACCTTGAACAGTTTTGATGCTTGCTTTCTGGAAAAAAAACATTTCTTCGGCTCCATGTTGTTGACAAATATTCATTGTGAAAAAAAACACCTCATTTTTTGTGAAATAAATCTTCCAAAGTCCCTGAAACGAACAAAAAAAAGCTCTAAAAATAGGCAAACTTTGCCCCAAAAGAAAACGATCATATTTCAACCATCTATTTTCAGGTGCTTTTGCTGTTAGTTTCAGGGAGGGCAATTGAACCACCTCCTACATGACATAGCATCCACGTATGGTATGTTTACCTTCATTCACCTACATTTACCATAAAAATCACCCAATTCCTTCCAAACTACTGTTGATGGTTCAGAACTGCACCAGTTGATATGGTAGATATCCCAAAAATAAACCAGGGTTTCATAGATCCCCAAGTGGTTGGAAACCCTTCAAATTTCTGAACCATCAACCAGTATCACAACAACCATCACCCATTTAAAACAAAACCCAAGGCTGCCAAAAGGTGAATTTCACTTTGCGAAAACCCGAGGATCTGGGGCAGGAGCAAAGGCTTCCAAATCAGTGCATGTGTACCTCATCATTTTCCCGGACCCCGGTTCACTCAATGTAGATAAATACCATGGCAGCCCACGTTCCCTTCATTTTTAGAGGTTATTCGAGGGCCTACAACCTTCATTTTTGATGGGGTTTTGGGGGGAAAAAAAGGTATGGTATATTTCTGTAAATATGCATCTTTGGTTAAGTTGTCCATGGTTAATGTAGGAAAAAAGACCATAACTACATTAAGTATCTTTGCAAGATTTTCAGGTACCTAAAGTCCTGCTCCAAAAACATCCCCTGATGTATTACCTATCAAACTATTCGTGTTCATACACAATACTAGATCATCTTTAAAATGTCTTGAACTATGAACAAAACTCCAAAAATTAATATGGAACCCACAAAAATGATGGTTTGGAAGATGGGGTTTTCCTTAAAAGAAAGGGAACCCTTTTTAAGGCTCAAAATATCTCAACATGTTATTATAGTATTCCAAGGTGTTTGTAGAATCCTACAGGGTTTTCCAATGGTGACATCCTACCAACCAATACGTTTTTTCTTCACGTAAACCCGTTTTCGTCGCATCCAGGATTCGACCCACACTTCTGAAAATGCCGGTTTTCTCACTCAATTTCGAAGTTCATTTTGACAGGAGTCCCTAAGTATTCGAAAAATACAAACAAAAACTGAACCTTAGATTTGCTTGCTTCATCTAATTCAGATGCTTGGAAAAAGAAAAAAACACATCCATAGGATCCATGTATTTCATATTTATCTACATTTACCATAAAAACTAACATAAATGTCTCATACTAATTGAGTGTCTGGGATATCGAAAAACCCCCAAAACAACCATCTGTTTCGACCTGGTTCCTGTTCGTGACCCCGGCAAACGTCCCGGTTCCAACGACAACTACAACGGAGCCAAAACACGAAGGCAGCTTCAAACTGACAGCACTTGTCCTCCAAGCTTCGCTGCTGCTTACATACCTCGGAAGCGGTGAGGCAGCAGCGGTGCCAAACGCCGACTGATTGGTAAAAAAAGACCAAGGGAAAGAAACCCTCTTTTCATGGCCTTTTTTAAAGACCCGAAAAAAACCTTGGAAAAAATGAAGGTATTTTATCCACCCCAAAGAATATCCACATCATCCATGGAACGGATTGATATATCTACCTAGATGAATTGTTGATCTTTATGGTAAATGGGGTGGCAAATATAGCAGTCACATTGAGGATCTGGCATAAGAATGAAGCATTTACCAAAAAACCGGTGAGGTAAGTCACAAAATTCTCTCTCTCCAACAAACATGGCTATCTTTGAAAGGTAACTGTTGGAGGACACGTTCTATTTGATAGTCAAATTGGATCCCCTTCCCGGGTAACAAAAATTAAATAAATCTTTGAAACCACCACCTACCATGGGAACCCACGTTTCCCTCATGTTTAGGGGTTATAACTTTATAAGCCATATCTTTTTGGGCTTAAAAGCCTTGAGTTTTCCATGGGTTCTTTGTCCTTCCAGAGGTAGGACCTCCCGATGATTCTGTTTTTTGTTTTGTTCGGCATCATGGGTCAAAAATTATGATTCAAGCGGAGGTTACGGACGGGACTCCTGAAAAAAAAACACACAACTTGACCAAAGGGGTATTACTAACTAAATGTTGTTATTATTTAGTAGACGCATCAAATACATGTAAGTAAATATACATATATAATACAAATACATATAAATAAAATACGTACACATGTAATATATAAAAATACATGTATATATATATATATATTTGACCCTAGAATATATAGACTCATATACACCAAGAGCCGACCAAACCAAAGGATATGACCCTTAAAATTGTTGTCAGGCAAATAGATTTGTCCTTTTGTGAGTTCCATCTTTTGGGTTTCTACATCTTTGATACAATTGTGGTTACATCCGCAATGTTTAACATACCTTCAGTCTACCCCCCAACCAGTAACACTCACAAATGAAGGTTTATAGGGATTCCTTCCAAAAATGGAATAATCCTGGTGGTGACTGTTGCTGGGTGATCGGTAGTTCCAAAACATACCCTGGAAACATGTTGGAAGATTACTCCTTTTGGGCCTCATGACTTTGAAAAGGCGCGAGCTGCTCAAAACCTTTGTGACACTCCATGAATTCTGGAAACTAGGTACTTGGATGTCCTCGGAAGTTAGGCTCAATGGTTAGGATCAGTGGGTTATAACCTACCTATATACCCCATTTAATCGGTAGGTTAAATAACCCACGTATCCTAACCATTGAGCCTTTGTTTTTCGGGGACGACTCCAAGTAGGGGATGTGATCCTCAATATAAAACCATCAAAGTTGTCAAGTCATGGCTCGGATCACTGATGCAGTTACCCCATCCTTAAAAACAACCAACCAAACGTGGAGCATCCATGGGACGAAGGGTATATTGACACCACCCAAATTTACCATAAATTTTCTTAGGCCAAATGTAGGTAAATATGATTTGATCCTAGGGGTAAAGTAGATTTTCAAAGCAACTTAGAAAGTACCTCCAGATTGATACACACTTCCATGGAGTTGGTTTTGTCCTGGGTACCTGTCAACTAAATAAAGGCTGTTTGCATCATGGAGCATATGAGCCACGCAAACAAAAAAAACTTCTTTACTTTCCATTGAATCCTGGTTTTCTAATACACATCCTTATATATTTTATGAACAAATCCCCGAAAAACTGGGTAGTATTTCATCCTTTGTATACCCTAAACAGCCAGGGGCCCTTTCTTCATCACTGGGTGCTCTAAAAATTCACTCCAAGGTACACCAGGCAGCCATCTTCGGAGCCACTGCAGCCTCCAAAAAAGACCCAGAAACGAATCTCATTTTCAGAAAAGAACAAAAAAAACACATGGATATGTATGAATTTGTGTTGCTTTTAACATTTGCATATATATAATTAAAGATATGTATATATATATATGTATGTTTATTGATTTCTATCTCACAAATATGTGTATATAGGGATATATATGCAAAAATATGTCACATTTGACTTAATCATATGTATATATACATACAAACAAAACTATATGGTAACCCCGTTTCGGGAACTACGCTAGATAGATAGATAGATAGATAGATAGATAGAAAGACAGATAGACAGATAGACAGACAGACAGATAGACAGACAGACAGACACACAGACAGACAGACACACAGATAGATAGATAGATAGACAGATAGAAAGACAGATAGAAAGACAGATAGACAGACAGACAAACAAATAGATAGATAGATAGATAGATCGATAGATAGATCGATAGATTGGTAAGTGGATAGTCAAACAAAGGGCAAGAAAGAGACCGAAAGAGACGATACCTTTTCGAAACACCTGTCTATCCATCAGTGTCTTTGCTCTGCCATTCGTGATTCGCAACAACCAACTTCTCCTATAGGTTTCCTAGTGGTTAAGTGATTTCAGAACCTCAGAACCACCAAATTTGCCCAGTTTTTATGCCAGTCATTTTGTGGATGCTTTTTTGGCAAAGTGTTTCCTGTTTGAGTCTCAGATTTTGGGTCATTTATGTCATTTAAGGTCACATGACTCCCCCAAGTTGTCGTCCTTGGTGACTCCGGACCCCCAAGTTGTTCACCCAAGTTGTCGCCGGTTAAACTGCCACACCACCACGCCTACTTTCATTGAAAGCATGCCGCTCTTGCGATAGTCCTGAGGCCCCCCTTCTGGGGTCCACTCAGTGTAACTGTACCTGCGCACAATGCAGCTGGGAGATGGTGTAACTTGACCACTTTTTCAGAACATCCGAACATCAAAAATGGGAATCTTCCCCAACTACTCTAGGGATGAACCTTCAAAATCCGCTCCAACTATCACCTAGATCTTACATGAGCTATATATTATTATCTGATATCCCTGCTAAACATTCAAATATGCTTGTCTATTTTCAAGCAAAGCACACTATTCAGCTGGCCGACAGACCCATATCCCCACGGCCCACAGAAAAACACAAACAAACGATCCAAGGCTTAACAAAAACATAAGAAACTCAGATGATGAATGGAAGATTCGATTTTTCAAACTTTTCTGTGCTTGAATTTCTACAAACTCTGAGTCCTTTTTCTTTTCGGGGATGGAAGGAACTTACCCTAAGGTGGCCCCCTGATCCAAAAAGAAGTGAAAATAAAAAAAGCAAAAAACACACACATACACTTGATCACACCCACACACACACACATTGCAACTTCAGCATTTTCTGCAAAACATGTGCCCTAATGAGTTGTTTAAGATTTTCAGAGTCGAATAGAAAGCGTTTTTTCCCCAGTGCCGGGGTCTTGGAGAAAAGTCGGGTCAACCACTAGACTCAACTTGGCTCAACGATGGCGCCATCGTTCCATGGTTCGAACGTTTTCGGTGCGTTGAGGAGAGGGTAGGATGACCGACCTTTTTCTGTGAGGAATGGTAAAATAAAAACCCTGGAATTTTTGCTCTCATTTAAGTTCTTTTCCAAAATGGTCATAACACTCCGAGACTGGAGGTGAAACATAAAAAAGCAACAAGAAATGAATCCATTCACGTGCATATGTATAAATATGTATATATATATATATATACGTGGAACATGTTTGTTCTCCTTTTTTGGGTGGTTGAAGCCAGCAAAAGAAAACCCTTTCCCTCCATTCAAAACAGGGTCAAACTTGGGTTCCAGGTGTGTATAATATATATAGATATATAAATATAATATATATAAATAGTACCCCCCCCAAAAAAAAAACACAGCTTGGCGCACTTTTTAAATGGTAGTTGCAGTGTTTGGTGCATATTTTGGGGTCTTTGATTTGGGGCTGTATATACATACATATTATCATAAATCCATATTGCTGAGGCTTCCCAGTGTTGGGGTCCTCACATGAACACCGACAAAAACCGCCTGCAGGAACATTTCATGCCATCGGCTGTTTCCACTGCTTGACACCTGCGCGGCATGCTGAGGTTCTTACAAGGTGGGCCCCTACTAGTTATGAATGGAGTCGTAACCCATATAAATGGCCTTGTAAATGGGTAACTGGGGTTATAACGCTGCTTATTGGGGCCTCATAAATCCATATATAACGATCGTGGGGGCCCACCTTGTAGGAAAGAGGAAAGTCTTGTCAGCAATGTGTCTTATGTTCAATGCTGGCGTTCATCTGTGTCCAAAATTGGGGACCCAAAGTCCACTGTCGTAAATGTGATTATCGCTACTATCCCATAACCATCCATGTATGGTATAGTATTACCTACATTTGAAATTTGGTTGATTTTTATGGTAAATGTAGGGAAATATACCCGCGCCATGTATCCTATACTATATTGGCTATACTTATTAACCACATACAAGCCGGAAAAAAAAAAAACTTCTCACCAGGTGCTTGGAAGCCTAGGGAAAGTAACATGCTAAGAATTTTCCAACATACCCCCTGGAACATACCCCAAACCCTCAACCCAACACTATATGAAGGAATTTCTTTCAGTTGGGGGGGAACGGGGATGCCTGGCGTATGCTCCAGGGGTATGTTGGGGTTCTCTTATTTCAAGTTCTTTGGTTCCTTCACCTTCGAAACATACAAAGATGGCTACATTTCGGGATTCCGGTTCTTTATCTGGACAATTCTTGGGTATTGCCTGTGTGTGTGTGTGTGTTGTAACTTCTTTGTGAAGTTTTGACCATGCAAAATAATTCTCCAAATATATATATATATATGTATAACTAAATATAAACATAAATCAAGACATTTTTGTATATGTATATATATTTATATAGATGTATGAGTTCTACATATTACATGATATAATCGTGATATATTCACTTTAAATAAAAAATGCTAACTTGCCCTGCCACAAAACGAAGTTTCCTTCCCCAAGACCCCATGGCACTCTTCCCAATAAGCGTGATCGGGTGCATCTGGAAAGTGATCCTGGATCCGGCCCACTCGAACCCGCTGGAGCCGGCATCCTTCACAACCTACTTGGATGTTCCAGGGATTTAGGATCAATCCCATAGGATCCATGTATGGTATATTTACCTACATTTGGTTGATTTTTATGGTAAATGTTTGGGAAAATACCTGTCAATCTTTAGCTAGTTGGTGGTTGAACCAACCCATCCGAAAAATATGCTCGTCAAATTGGATCACTTCCCCAGGTAGGGATGAAAATAATAAATATTTGAAACCACCAGGTAGAATGGTTAGGATCAATGGGTTCTTTCACCTACGTTTAAACCGGGATATATTGGGGTTATAACCAATTTACTAACCATTGATCCTAAATTCCTGGGACATCCAAATAGTCATTTAGCCCCTGAATAAGGATACAGTAATTATCTTTTCAACTTAGATATCAACCATGCTGACGCAAACAAAATAATGTCTATATTGATAGTTGAAGCAAACATCTGGTGCTTGGTGGTTCAATGAAAACTTCCAGAACAAGTCTGAACAAGTGGGTGTTTCCCAAAATTAAGGGGAAAAAAAACCAAAATGGATGGATGATGATCATGGAAAAACCCTAATTAAAAATGGGATGATTTGAGTGAAAAAACACCATTTTTGGGGAAACATCCAAGTTTATTTTGCAAAGGGTTGACTTCCATGAGCAAAAAACACCTAAAAGTTCGATGGCTCCAAATGTATCCTAACGGTAACAACTTGGGAGGCTTACCAATTTGGACCCCTCACACCTTGGTAAAATCTCGAAAGGTTTAAACTTTTTAACCCTCTTAGAATATGGGTGAAATAACCCCTAAAAATAACTGAAGGAGCAGGTAGGGTTCCAAAAAGGGTACACCCCTGAAATTTAACAGTGAACCTGAAAATGATGGTTTCTAAAAGGAATCTCCTTTTCCAGAGACTTCTTTTCAGGTTCCATGTTAAATTTCAGGGGTGTAAGCAAACATCATAGCTCAACGAAAAAAAAAATGTCCAAAAACCGATGGTGTGACCGAACTTCTGAGTTGAACATGGTCCAAAAAGAGTCGATGGATTCCAAGAGTACCAGTAGTTCCTCGTAAATGGGCAGAGTCTCTACACGCAAAAATGATCTTTTAAAAGAAAATAATCACATACACAAGCACTTGATGTATCTTGATGTAATTTCATTGTATGGTATATCTCCCTACACGTTCCCTATTTCCCTTTCAATGACCACAATTAACACTTTAAAGGTAAATGTAGCAGTACCATACATTCTGGCCAAGTTATAATATTTCGCCAACCTAGGTTTCCCTGAAATAAGGGCATTTCCCTTACTAAACCACCATTTGGGGTGAGGTCGTGTGAGGTCGCTATAATTTGACCAGATGATTGATTCTTAGCGACTTCAACACCTTTCAGTTGCTTCTAAGAGGGGAATGTCTTTTGGAACAGCCTCAATTGCCCCCCAAAGAGTCCCACAAAAGAAGGTTGCAAATGCTTGTAAAAGGTAGTAAAAGCCCATATCCCTAAACATGTCCTCCAAACATGAAACGTTTCTCGGCTATTGATTAAAACAATGTTGTTAAAAAACTACCATGGGCTTGTAAAACCCCACATTCCAAAAACTGTTTTTGCTTCAGAAATTTCAGATCTGTCGCAACCAACTCGTTTCGGGCAACGACCGATTCTCATGGAATTATCTTCATAACTCTATCGACGTAGAAACCGTGAAAGTCCTTGACACTGTCACCCGCGTCTTTTGGGCATCCACCACAGTTATCCTGAGATCCGAAAAAACGGCAACGAATCGGCTCCGGGGAAATTGAGATGTTTGTTTGAAGAAATCGTGTTCTCTGCCACTTGTTGTTTTTGGCCGTATAGCGATCGCTATACTTGCTTTTTTTGTTCAATGAATGCCCTAGGTTCAATAGGTTGATATAGAGAAAATGCGCATTTTTTTGGCGATAAGGTTTCTTATTATATATACCTGGAACGCCACAGTGTACCTTTTTTTTCGTACACTTTGGCTAGTGGCAGAAATAGTTGTCACCGCGGCATCTTCAAGATAATTTCCGTGTACTTTCCCAAAAAAACGTACACTTTATGAAAACCTCATAAAACCTCCATTTTATCTCCATTTTCCCAAGGTTTGTGCTGCCCTTTGTCGCTTTTTTCAGCTTTGCCAACTGCAATGGAAGTCTTGTCAAGTATTGGCATGCAACCAAGCACATGCATATACAAGTTAATCAACTGCTTCGGCACTTCCTTTCTGGATTTTTTTACCATGCAAATCGACAAATGGTCTCCATGAGTGTGAAAATATAAT